>BGZK01001903.1:0-95915 GCA_005406025.1 Eumeta japonica | reverse complement strand
GTAGCGGGTCCAAAGGCAAATGGAGACCGTTATGACAGTCAAGGGGGTGATCGCGGCATACCTAACTAATTAGAAATTTAATACAATAAAATAATTTGAAAATATATCCATTTTGATGAAAAAGAATTTTTTCTAGCCGTCTAAGATGTTTATCTTATTATTATAGCGTAAATAAACATTAAAATATTTAAATAAGCATTGATAAGCTAACAAATTGATTCGGTTTATGATTGTCCGTAACAATTCTATGCAAGTTGGTAAACAAAGACATGATTTACGCAATCAAGCATGTTTCGACAAAAACTACGGGAACTTATAACAACTTTGCAGGGCAAGTGCAATGGGGCACTGCAAACAAACAAGGGCATACAAGTTGTTGCGTGCTCGAAATCAAATCTTTAAAAGACAGGAATAGCTCTTCTAATGTCTTATTGTTTTTGTGAGCTTTGCCAATGATCCATATTCGCACGTGACTGACTGATAAAGTTAAAAAGTCATTATAGCCATTAGTTTTATAACTTTTTATAAATCAGTTGAAAGTTAATGTATTGAAATTGTGAATTCCAAAATGTCTAAAACTAAGAAGAAATATCGGCAGTACAACATTGGTTATTTGAAATATGGATTTACACAATCTCCAACAAATAAATTATATGTTTAATTTGCAAAAAGGAATTTTCAAATGAAGCCATGAAGCCTTCTTGGCTCCAAGAGCATTTGAATAAATACATGCTTATAAAAAGGACAAAGACTTATCCTGTTTTCAAGGACTTGAAAATAAATATTTGAAATAGCCAAATATATCAAACCTTTTTGCATCGTGTTCTAAACAAGAAAATAATAGACTACGAACTTTATATAATATTTCGTTATTAATTCCAAAAGCGGGAAAACCACACACAATTGGTGAGGAATCAATTATACCGGTAATCAAAGAGATAATCAAAACTGTTCTTCATAATAAGACGCCATCAGATATAATCAAAAAAAATCGATCAAATGGCTAAAGATGTTGAACTATTATGTGATTATGTGATTACTTAAAGACTCAAATTTTCCATTCAACTTGATGAATCACCTTTACCAAGTAACGAAGCTTGGCTTACGTCCGATTCATTTTTTATTATTTGGAAAAAAATTTGGGAACAGATACAAAGAAAGAATCCATATATAAATACCATGCACGTTTTTATTTCAAGAGAAAGAAATTTCTATTCAAAATATTTTATCAATTGCCCAAATGGTGCTCCAGCAAAGACGAGGCGTCACAAGTGTTTTATTGCGCATTTAAAGCAAGCAGTACCTAAGCAGTACCCAATGTACTAGCTGTACATTGTATTATTCATCGTCAGCACTTGGTTGCAAAAAATCTAAATGAACGCCTGCATGCGTCGCTCCATTACATTATTAGAGTAGTCAACAAGATAAGAAGCAATTCATTAAATGACATTATTTGGGCAATTTTGTTGAAAATGATGAAGGCTATAATCGTTTGCTGCTGCACAAAGAAGTACGATAGCTCTCGAAAGGAATTTGTCTGAAAAGCTTATTCAATCTGTTTAACCCAGTACGAGACTTCCTTAAAAACAGAGACAATGAACTGCGCGGAAATTTGATTACGTCCAAAAATGACATGGCTTATTTGACAGACCATTTTAAAATATTTATTTACTTTAATTTACAATTGCACGGTGATGAGCTGAGTTTGATAAAAATAAAAAACGTCATAGTTGCTTTTGTGGAAAAACTTTTTCTATTCAAACGAAATCTAGGAAGAGGTGAATACAACCACCTTCCGATATTATCAGCATTATCGGCAAAAAACTTACTTTACGGAAGATTTACACACTTACTGCCAAACAGTTGGACGTTCTTTGTGCTGATTTTACAGAAAGATTCCAAGATATTTTAAATATGAATATACCAAGCTGGGTTTTAGACCCTTTTGCGAAGACAGATACAGCAGAATTATCAAATTTAGAAGAAGAACTCGTAGAACTCACAACTGATGAAGAATCAAAAGTAAAATTCAGAAATGGACAGCAGGAGTTCTGGCCCCAAAAATCAATATCACCTCTCCACCCTGGATTGTAGGAAATAATACAAAAAAAAATTAATTGCGTTTCCTTCACCATATTTGGCTGAGCGTAGGTTTAATGCAGTAGCTAATTTACTGTCTAAGAAAAGGAATACACTGCAGATCACTGAGCGTGGTGATTTGTGACTGATGTTAATTAAATTGAAACCCGACATTAACAAATTGTTAAAACTCCACCAACCTCAACCGTTTCATTGATGTTTATGTTTCTTATTTTTATTATATTTTTTTACCGATTTTGATTAATTGTCCTGTGTTTGCCTTTGTGCAGTGCCCCAGTGCGGGGTGCTCCAGCTTTGTATATTGTTTTACATTTGTTGGTTAAGTTATAATTTTGTTCATAACACTTTGTATAGTTTTTGTCTGAATTAAATATTTTTGTTATAACATGCTTTAGTATTTTTAAATAATTAATAATCACAACCCTCATCCACGACCACGAGTAGAACGATAAAAGAGAGAGGGAATTATTTTTTTATTTGTTATTATTAATAGATAATAGACAAACATATAATATTAGTATAATTAACTATTATGTTAGGGGGGCGTTGGAATTTTGTTTTCTTGTAAAGGGGGCGATAGTCCATAAAAGGTTGAGAACCTTTATTCTAAACAAACACCATCCATTATTTCACCAATATTTCACAGAAACGGAAAGTATTAGTTTTAGTCGTGACGGATTTAAAAAATGTATACGTTATTGAAAAACCTAAAAAGAAAATAATAATAATACACTTATACGAACGCAATCACCATAACAGGTTAACATTACCAAAAAACAAAAAAAAAGAAACAAAATAGGGCTCAAACTGAAAAATTGACGATATCTATTTAATAAACTAGCGGCCGAAGCCGCGTGTTTCTGACCACACAGTAGGCGCTTTCCATTAGGCTTTGCAAAAAGCTTTGGAAAAGCTTCCCATTTCATTGCGGTAATTGTCGGCGATTGTTCTGTACGCCCTTTATCCCGTTGTTTTCCTACGACTAAAATATTTTAGCCGGTTTCGCATCGTTTTATGTTGGATTTTTTTTTATTATGAAATACCTTTTCAGTCGATTGTGAACCACTATCGTTTATGATGAGCTGAAACGTGTATGATTTCTTTGCAGTATGACTTGTTTTCTTCTTTTGAGACAGTTTTTAGGTAATAGGAATATTGAATTATTTTTAATATGTATAAGTAAATAACAGCCTTTCTTTCTGGTCACCCATATTTCAAGAATAGACAAGAAAATACAAGATTTTGAACTCCACGCAAAAATATTTACAATTTTGTAAATACAAAATTTTTAATACCGCCACCGTATTGTTAGTTCAACAGCTCTAATGGAAATATATGCTTTAATAATTTCAATATAAATTTGTACTTACATAATTTTTTTCTTTTCAAGTGTACATCAGTGACTTCTCTAGAAAACGAGATAAAAGGAAAAATTTCTAACCGTTACTTTACATAACGCGATTTCGTAGAATTCTGAGGTAAAATTATTTTGTTACTGTGCTATTTATATAAAAAAAAGTGACACTGCACGATATAAACTACAGATTGCACTAACGAAATACCTACGTTAATTTTTCATCACCCACTGTTATAAAGTAACGAAAAATTTATCATTGGAAATGGACACAAGTAACTTGGGAAAATATCAAATTTCCTCGGCAAAGTTAGAAGCTCGACGTCGTGAGAAGCTCGCTCACTCACCACCAGCATATAATTCGAAAAAGCGTCCAAAGAGATTTAACGTCACAATTCAACGCCAAGTCTTCTATACCATTGTAAAAGCATCTCATCCAATTCCGCTCGAGCCTGCAGACGTGGATAATTCCGATAGGCGGTCTATTCGATACGTGCGAGCGTCCCGTTCATCAATTTAGTTCAAGGGGACAATAAATTTTCGACGTGTCCGGTAAACATTGCAGACATGTAATTTTGATGTACCGCTTGCGCGTGTCGACACGAACAAGAAATATTCTCTTTACTAACCTATGTCTGTATTATAATCGCAAAGACTAGTTTATGTGAATGTATTCTATAAGAACTCTCTATATATACTAGCGGTCACTCGCCCGCTTCGCTGGGCGTAAATTTAAATTGCGCTATTTTTTATTATTCAAATATGCCCCCGCTATTGCTGCCGTAGACATAGTTCATAATGAATTCCTTCATCTTCCATGTCGGCCGAATTAGCTGTCAATTCTGCTTCGGATCACGGTCTTATTCTCTATGTATAATAATATTTAAAAAATATTAATTATAGCTCGGGCTATAATTTCTTTCGAAATTTCAGACCTGCAGAAATCGCCTATCATAATAAAAAAATAAATCGTCGTTCACAATAAAAATAAAATCTAAAAAACAACATTTCATACTCGTCTTACGCGTGTATTTTACGCCACGCGAAGCGAGCAGGGGACAGCTAATTTTTTTAATATTATTATATCAACCCCTCAATTCCCTTTGTGGTTATAAATTCCAACAAAAAAAAAATATTTTTTGTCAAGTTTCAAGCCTGCAAGAGCTACAGATTAAACGTTTTCAATTGTTTTTTTTTTAATATTCAACGTCTCGCACTGCTCTCAGTGGGTGGAATTTCATAAAATTTATTCTCAATTGCGCTCGAAATCACAAGAAAAAAATTTACAATGTTTCAAACCTGCAGGGGTAGGTTTGAAACATTGATTAAGATTATTAATCAATGATTAATAGCAAGCAGTATAACGATAGTGAGATTGAAAGTTAAAAGTAATAAATATAGCTATTACCTGTTCCCTTCGTTGATCATTCTTAATTATAATAAATAATAATAGATAATAAATATATTTTAATATTGAAAACGTAGTGCAGCTTAAATATGCAATTAATTATTTTCATAAATTAAAGAGAGAAGATTTAAACAAAAATAATGATGATTGTTATAAAAAAGAAATCTAACAGAATACGGACAATTAAAAAAAAATAACTTGTCTCATTTTCCTCTTCGACGTCGAATCTCTCAATACTGGCCAAATCGAACACACGAAAATCAAAAGGCGAGATATTATCATCCAACTCTACACAGTTTCCATAAAAAACAAATTGCATGCGGAATAATATAGGTCTAGTGAAAAACTAATAATAAACAAGAAAACATTGAATTTGATTTACTTAATTTGTAAGAGAGGTTAGTTGTATACCTTACTAGTCCAAGTTTAATAAACATGCCCAATACTTTATCTTGATCACGGACCATAATAAAATGTTTATAGCCATCATTATTTAAAATATTAAATACATAGTAGGGAGTGAATAAATAGTTTACATAGCAAGAAATATGAATAACTCGCCCGTGGAAGCTATTTTAAATGAATGAAGTAATCATTAATGTAATCATTCATTCATTTTAATAAGATTCCGTAGGGGTAACCGATCTTACATATGGCCTAAGATTTGCCCTATCACACGTTCTTGTTGTGTACCGATTTTCATCGAGATTGGTCAAGCCGTTCGTGAGTTATAAGAAGACATACAGACAGAGAGACAAAAATAAAAAAAAATAGTATAACATGAATCACTGCATCATAAAGCGATTATTTATCACAAAATTAGGTGAAAAAAATAAATGTACAGACAGAACCAATAGATGTATATGCTATAGATAAGGTATAAGAACTTTCTAATACAAATATATAAAAGAGAGCTCTTTAACCGTATTCGGTTTTCGGAACATCTGCACATTACTCGTAACGGAGTAACGATGAGTATCCACTTTCTCTATGGCCTTTGCAGTATATGAGCTTCTTGCATGAAGAAAAGCTATACTTTCCGAGATTAATACTTTATTTTAACCGCTTGTTGCGTATAAAAATATAGAGATTGAGCTTTTCCGAGACTTGCAAGCTCTTCTTTTATACTCTCCCCTCCAAAAAAAAAAAAAAATATCACTAAATTGGTTAGATAAGTACCTGCAGACGTGTCGCTCGTAAACTCCCGCACTGCCAATATCCGAAATAAGGCCCCTAAAAATAACGACACACGCCAGACATAAATAGACCAAAGGAAAAAAATATTACCGAATTTCGTGTATGAGGTAATCTGCAGAGTGTGTTACGCAACCTCGTAAAAGGGGCCAGTCGGTTAGGGATTAGAGACTAAACTGTTGCAGCGACTCCGTCGAGTTTTTCTTTTTTTTGTCATACTTGTATTTCTATTTTTTTTCCCAATAATATTTTATATATTATTTATATATATATATATATATATATATATATATATATATATATATATATATATATATATATGTGTGTGTGTGTATTTTTTTGGAATCGCTCTGTCTTGTTTTATTATGTAAGCGGTTCAAAGTTATTCGCGTATTGATAAAACTCGCCATCGACTTGCTAAAAAACCCATTGAATCTTGAGACATGGATAGATTTGCGAGTTTGTGGCCTATTTTTTGTATCACCAGAACGAGATGCGTTCTCTATGAAATATTATAATCACTAAATGCACAGCATGCGCACAGAGTTCGTGAAGAGATGAAATTCGTTGAAAAGGAAAAACAACTTTTTAATCCCTCAAAGGCTATTTGCTTTTTTGAAAATTATTCGAAACGGCATTTTACCTAATATTCAGAAAAGAAAAACGCTCTGAACTATAATGTTAAATTGTTCCTGTAATTAATTCATCAAATGTTTTACAAAAACTGAAATGTTGAGTAATTTGTGACTTAATTTTAAAAGACCAAGTCCGAACAGTATTTGTATTTTAACTAATTACTTTCTTAATTATTCTGAGTTTTCTCCTTAATACTCGATCTCAAACTCCCAAAATAATCTTTTTTGATGTGAAAATTTATTGACCCGCCTTGCCGTGACATAAAATGACAGGACGTCAGGGTTTTCAATAGAATTTTTTTTTTGATGTGTTATGCATCAACAGGCCCCAACATACGTCGTTCAAATGACCATAGAAAGACAGACTTCCAACCGGCCAGTATTAAACTATTGAATTTAGGACGTTTTAAATAAATAAAAAAATATATGAACTAATTCGTATTAAAAGTAATATTTAATTATAACACACGTAGAATATCAAAAAAATATATCGAATTATTTATGTTATAAAACATTTATTGAGTAATATTTTTATTTCATAGACAAAGAGGAAAAGGAAAAAGCGTGTTGGTACTAAATGACTAAGTTGTAAAGGGGCAATTATAAAATATTAGGTGTTCGATGTTCTTTTGAAAACAGTAATATAATATCATCGTATTTAGAAAGACATCGATTAAAGTACTTATAAACTTTAAATTTGTGACTGCATTATTTATTTATTTTCTCCCATATTTATTTATTGGGTTTCTTTAACAATAAACTATTTCAATAACCATCAATTTTGATGTTTCACATCTGCCGAGCGTCCCACAACGGCGATTTTGTTGCCAATTATCCATTACGTAGAAGGGCCTATTCGAGCGATCCGTTTCCTGTTACTTATTCTCACAACGCGACTCCCATTGACTATACGTCTGTCCATTTTACCCATCTATTATTATAAGTCGATTGATAGAAACATGCTGAAAGCTTCCTAATCAAATCAAATCAAAAATAACTCTATATATTTCCTAGTTCATCTCTAATCCTTCGCGATATCTCATTTTGATCTTATCCTACGAGTATTCTATTATATTAATGCAAAAATAAAATAAAACAAAAAACATATATAACGCACAACGTTTAATAATATTGAAGAGACATAAGAATTTTCCATTATTATGATTGTTTATACACATTATAGCATATCTTTATCCATTATAAATGAAATAATAATTAAATCCGCCTTTGTGGACAGCTTCAGCTATTGGACGTTCAATGCTAAGCATGTCTCCCTTCTAGATTTCCGCAACGTCTTCGGTTACCTGTGGCTAACAGTGGCTTGCGACCTTTACTAGGCCCTTAGTCCATCTAGTAACAGGTAGTTCCGCCACGCGACTTGCAACTGCCGCAGCTCGAGTCTATCTGCCCTACGAGCGATGTGCGCCTGCCTATTGCTACTTCACCTTATCGATTCTGTGACCTGTGACGCTCGATCTAGTTCTACTGCGGATTTTCTCGATTCGAATTTTATCTCGCAACAAACCCCGGACATAGCTCTTACCCTCGCACGTTGAGGGATTCTAAGCTTATTCATCGGACCGTCAATAAAGAACCGAGTCTGGCAACCGTATATACTACTATCACTGGCACACGTACTAACTTTCGTACGTAAAAACTTTCATCTTTGAGGTATCATTGAGATACCTCAGTGCCTAAAGATCAGAGTTTTCGAACTATAGTGGGTTTGAATATGCCTCGTAATTTCCCAAACGCTGCCTGCCTATCTGAGCTGAACTCTTCTTCTAACTTCTTCACATTACGAAAACATTTCTGGTCGGTTTAGATGAATGCTTTTAGTTCTTTTCTTTAAAAATTTGGATCTTTTCTGCAACAAAACGTGCAACGAAAAGAACAGCGTGTTGAAGAATGAAACGAGAATAAATCGGGAGCGAGGATGGGGCCGGAAATGAATTGCGGACGGTGCGGGAACGAACGCGGAAGCCGTGACGCTACTACTAATATGAACTTAGCGTGTTCGGGTGGATCCGTACGCCAAATTTAAGAAAATTGGAAGTGTCAAACACCAACCGATGACCCAATTTTGATGGAATTGAGTCCACGATTCGTATTACAAAAAGTTGAGTATGTATTACTTGTTATTGCAGAAAATTATATCAAAAATGATTCTATTTAAAGAATAGAAAAAAAGTTCACAACTATATAATAATCGAAATATATTTATAATAAGCTTAGCTTACGAGCCACGGGCAACAAACAGTTTTACATATGCATTTTAACATATCGTATTAACATATGATTTTTATTATATACTTGATTTATGTATTTCAACATTGAATTTAAAAGGAATATTAATTATAAAGAGAGTCATCAGGCAAGCGAGTGTTGAGTTAATGTGAAATAAAAATTTTCATGTAATCTCATTATTTTATGATGTAGATAGTCTATAAGGTTGTGTTAAATAATGTAAATTTATTGCAGGTGCTGTTAGTATATTTAACTGTAGTCTGAGATATCAAGGATATGATAGGAGATGCAGTGGAATTTTGCAAAGCACAGAGTTGATACAGAAATCATGGTTTGTACTTTATGCCGACATCTACGAGTACGTATCCTTACCTTCAAGAAAAATAGAAATCCTAGAAATACAATGGAATTTGCCATCTTTTGTAGTAGGATAAAAATTTTTTTATCGATATTGATTTAGTACAGCATCATATCTTTTCATTTCTTAGCAAAATTCAATATCGGCAGTACTCCGTTACAGTTTTGTATTGTAAATTTTCAATGCAAAATTTTCTCAATTATAAACCCAATAATTTTTAATAATGTCCATTTGGTGATTCTTTTAAATGTATTTATTTTTTTAATAAAATTAAAACCGCCTTCAAAAACCTATTTAAATGATTTTTAAACAGACTTCAAGAACAACTAATCAGTTGTTTTTGGAGTTGGTTCCGGCTAAAGCAAAGTAAAAGAACATATTATATATGAACATGAATATAAAACGTTAAATATTGAGTAAAAACAGAACTTCTTCTTCTTCTTCTTAGAAGAAACACAACTGTGTCTCATTCATTTTTAGCTGGAGCCGACTCCAAAAGCAACTGATTAGTTGTTTTTGAAGTTTATTTAAAACATATTTAAATAGATTTATGAAAGCGGTTTTAATGTTTTTTTTTTAATTTATTTTATTTCATTTTTTTTAGTTATCGAGTAATTATAACTTTATAATTCATTTAGCTACTTTACATGTGGATTAAGCCGTAGTTAATCAAATCGGCCAAGCGTCTCCGATTCTAAATTTGTGTCCACTGCTAACAATTACGGGGGTCTATAAATTCTTAGTTGGTTTGCAACCACCAAACTGTTATCATACAAAATATATACGTTATACTTATTCTTTATAATATAAGAATCCAACAATTCATACAGATCACGTTTTCATTCAATTTCACATTTAATTAATTCAATCTGTTTCTATTGTTATCGCTGAGCTCTGATGTGTTCCTGCCACGATTGTCACGTTAGAATTATATAATTAAATGAGATGCGTAGATAGATTAATAATTAATTAATTGTAATTCGGTGTATGCTATGCTAATAGGCATTTAATAGTAGGTTCTGGAGACAAATCGCAGTATTATCCCCTAACTCCTAGCGATTGAAGAGTGATGAAGCTTCCATCATAATCATCATGATATGATAACTATCATACGCAAGAACTTGAATAAATAAAAAGAGAACTCAAACACATTTATTTGAGAGTTTCCCTGGGATCCCATCATTAGATCCTGATTTGGAGACAATGGGACCATCTCCGGAGTATAACCTTACAAACAAAAAAGAAATTTTTAAAATTAGTTTATAAAAAAATCGTTGAACACACATAAAAAATCATACAGACGAACATAGTGTAGGTTATTGGGGGCTTTGTTAAATAAAACTGAATAAAGTTTATGTTTACTTTTATACATTTTATATTATTAAAGAGGGTGCACTTAACTACGCTTGGAACTCGTACGGAGTTGAAATACTTACTAAACGCATATTCCTCTATGTCACGAATCATTACGTTTATGTACTGAACTCCGATGAAGGAACATAGAGACCTTATCATAATGTGTAATTAGATTTATATTTTGTTGTAGTCCAATACATAGAACCTCCTCCTTTTTTGAAGTTAGTTAAAAAGCGATATAATCGCAAGGTGGGATCGCATAAAAATTTCTAAACAAGGAAACATTTATTACGCGACAATCGGGTTAAATCAATGATTCAGTTAAATTAATTCAATTTTGTTATGATGAATAGAGTAATTAATTTCGCCGTCCCTACAAAGCCACACTTTCTGATTTCCAATCAAGTCGCTACGTTCCGGGAATTCACTATCGGCGTCCGAAATAGCGTCTATTAATATTTTGAATAGGCTAAATCGATTATTTGATATTAAAATCGATTTGAGGAAATAAGGATTTCATTTAGACGTCAGCATTAGAGGCCTTAAGGAGCTATTCTAACTACTTTTATAGCGGTAGACTTGTTCACAAGGTGAGAAAACTTGTTAATTTTGCAACTGCTAGTTAAAATACGTGTGGTAACTCATTGGAATCGTAATGGCATTTCGAAAAATGTGAAAAAAGTTTCAAACGCGCACACGAATACTTGCTAAAATGATTAACGATTAATTATTCCAATAAAGGGTTACAGGAAAAATAGAAATACATTAAAAAATATTGCATCTGGTTACTTCTTTTTTGTAATTAATATTTTGACGCTTTATCTTTATTTTCTTTCGAAACCGGCTGTCGAGAAAAAAATATTTTTATATAAAATATGAATTAAATATCTGAAAAAGAATTTTATATATAAATACTTTAATGAAAAAAATTCATAGAAAAAATATTTTTACACATATCATTAATAAAACTATTCTACTAATAATTGAATATTTTGTATAGAATCGTCATTTACATTGCAAATAGAATAATTGTTTATGAAAACCTCCTAAAATTATTGCTTTTCATGGACAACTTTTAATCAATAAAAATTACATTTAGTATCAAGTATTATTGCTCTAATCTGTTAGTTATGAGTAATTAATGTTAATGAAAAGAAAAAATATATATTTTCGGAACATCTTTTGGGTGTACGCTGCACTTAGTTAATCGACATTAGTTTATTGAATTTATGTTTCGTTTTCGATATTCCAATTTTTGAACCAGTCGCTCATACTTAAGAGGCTCATCACCTTTGAACGTAATACAGGATCGTGACATGTTACAGAATACTGACAAAGGGATAATTAAGTATAAATTAACACAACTGACGAACATGAAATAAAATGATGAAGGTTTTTGTTTTGGGTGTTCTAATAAGTAAGAGAGATAAGTTTAATCATAAAAATGTTAGAGAAGGTCTGAAAATACAAATATTTCATAAATTAAAAATTACTTAAAACTTTTATTATTTCAAAGCAAAACTGATGTTATGAAGGTATAAATATAAAGTAAAGCATTAAGCAAATTAACTATCATTGCTTAACAAAATTCCAAAACTTGGAAATTATGTAAAACTTCTCTATTGTTATATATAATTTTGCGAGAAAAATAACATAAATACAATATGGAAAGATGAATTATAGTACAACGACAAACGTGTCATGAAAACATCGGCAAGGTGCTCCAAAGGGTCCTGTGACGATTGACGGATATTAGTGAAGCAAACGAGGTATGCAATGTCGTAGCATATGGAGATCCGTGGTCTCTGTCTCTGCTTACCCTTTTATGTGAATATATATACGTATGTATAGAAAATCGGATCAATTATGAAAAAAAGTCATACAATCGTCCCAATATTTTGGCTTCGAAGACAGACTTTGCCCTACAATTCAGGAAGTTTCCCTTCAACAGTATCGAGTAACGTGCTTGAACACAAAAGGTCTGCAATCTGCAAGATACTTTTATCGTATTTCATTGACGTACTTTAGTTTTTACTACGCTGTCGACTTTATGATGAGACGCGACTCGAGTCAAACTCGTGGAATATATATAACAGTTTGAGTGTCTTTATCGAGAGCTTTAGTAAAGTTTACAAAAAAAAACAAGCTAAACTTTAAATAGAAGAAATTTTTTTTTCTCTAGTATTATATAGTTATTTGGTATATTTTTTTGTGTTCCCTGCTATGACAAATGCGAAAGTCCTGTGAGCAAATCCTTCGCGATTTCATACTCTGAAGCTACCGTTTCAGGCGTAGGATCATGACGTGATACAGAACTGTCTTCATTTAACCGAACGCAAGCCGAACCGGCTCAATTAATCCAAAGTAATCTAGATTGATGTTAGTCCCCATTAGTTGCGTCGCACCCTCTGACGCGGTTTATCGAACGAGCTTCAATCGTAGCCCAAACTAATTGGCCGATTTCGAATTAAATTCTGATTAAACCGAAAAAAAACCTGCGTTGTTAAAAATTCATATTAAATAGCTTAATGAAAGTTTTCGCAACCAAGATTCTAGAAATGGTTAGTCAAAAAATTGGTATTGTTCAAGATTGGTTTACGTTGTTGCTCATTAAACTGTTCGACTATTAAAAATGACACTTTTGACCGTAAGACTTATGTTAAACTTAACGGAACAGCAAATATTTTTGTCTCGCACAGTGAGGAAATTGAGATTTTTTGCGGATAGATTTTAAGTGGACTGTATATGCGGCCAGGTACGGCCAGGTAAATCAAATCACGTAATTCGGGATGATCTAGAACAATGCAGAAGATCGTCCTGCAATTGTGCTTCTAGATCTTTGTTGCTTCTAGAACAGCGCCTCGGCTCCTTCCAGGTCCTCACCATTAATCCGGGATACTTGTATATGCATATGTGGTTAATTAAACGGGGCGGACGAGTTTCTGCCCGGCGCGGTTAACCGTTAATGCCCAAGCCGCGGTGTCGAAGTGATGTGTAGAGGGTAATGTCAGAAGAAACGGGCACTGGAAATCTAAGGTGCTTGTAAAAGAAGAACACAGTGATTTGGCGCATAAACCTGTACATGATTTTTTATTCACGATAAAATATCATCCAAGTTTTTCAGTTGTTTTAAGTCTTACATCGTATCTTCTTCTAAATTATATTTTTTACATTTTCTTAGCAAAGCGTAATTCAATCAATGAATCGGAGGTAACATCAAGTTCACCTCCTTGTTTATCTGTAAGATGTTTACTAGCGTGTATCAGTTTTTTGTTATCTAACTGCTGAAATATAACTTCAGAATTGAAATAAAAGTTTCGGATTTAATGATTTTAACCCTGTACTCTTTGATGAGAAGACAATGCCCTTGACCTCTGAGTAACCACCGCTCTGTTCACATAAGGTACACTTTATGCTGCCCAACGAGTATACTCAAATCATCTACTAAGCTTACTAAAATTCTAAATAAATCTGATATATTTAATGACACCATTAGATATACATGTTAACCCAAACGGGAGTAAATCCTTGAAAAAAATATTGTATATTTTTAGATTGTAGTCGTGGCATTATTCACAAACTTATCACACGGTTATTAGAGTGTTATGCAAAAAAGTTGCCTGTGCGCCAATCCGAGTCTCGAAATTCGTGACGGTTCTTAAATTCTCATAAATATTAAAGATTGTAAATTATGCCATTTTGCGTACATGAAGAAGCACGCTTTAGCCACTCATTTTTGCAATCTATCATACTCACGAAGTCGTTTTGTTAAATGTTTAGTTGTATGATAGAATTTGGCATTTTCTCTTTGATTTTTGTCGAACCATTGATGAATCACATCTTGTTACAATTCTGTGAGGTTTACTTCCCAAGATCGATTACTGATAGTCATTCAACTCTTCTTTACAACTCTTCTTATTTCACTTTTATATCTCAAAGAATTACGGTAATGTAAACTAAGAATAACGTATGACTATCTCGAGGTTCGATCCTCTTCTATTTTCTATACATATCGAATCCCGTTTCAAACATTTTTTCTACGCATTCTAAAGTTTAGTAGTTGACAAATTTAAACCCTTCATGCCAACTCAACCAATTATTATGTGGTTACTTATACGATATCGTTAAAAAAAACGGTTGGACGCACTGTCCGGGGAAAGGATCAAGTAATTTGGTTTAACTGAAGTTAAATTGAATTCCAATTAGAAGGCAACACGCTAACCACATGCCTAGCACAACCTTCAACAATATTACAACGGACAAACTTATTATCGTGAACTAAACAATAGTGGCACGAAAGAGAAAAATATCGTCGCGCTTCACGCAAATTGTGACGATATTCTATAAGTGACTAAGTTACGAGGACTGTCAAGAAAACGTATTTGATATGTGTTGCCATTCTAACCACTTCGCATTTTACATTTTTATCTAATTTTCGTTTGTTTCTTTGTGGTTCGTTATTCTCTCGTGAACAGTAATGAACCGTTTTTAAATACAACACATTTCATAATAATTATTAGACAGAAATATAAATTACAGATGACGTCATAAGAAATATAAGTTAGTTCTGAATTCTTAATGTGGGGGATACAACCTTAGATACCGGATATAAAATGAAAAATATGAAGCAAATGGCTGATCTATACTAATGAGTTGAACTGATGTTTATCGTGTCATGCGACTTAATGTCTCATTCGACAAAATAAAAATTGACGAATAAATACCAATACAGATTGTTGCTTTCGTAATAAATTAACAGCAATCTGTGAGATGAGTCACACATTACATGTTACGTACACGTATGCTTATGTAACGTATGAGACATCTGAGAAAATGTATTACCGTTTTCGTTAGACATTTTACGCCAATGTCACACGTAACACTGGATCGCACGACTCGAGAATCACTCGCCAGTTGGATTTGAAGATTTGTTTTGCGTTATGATAATTCATTTATCGACGAAGGGTAACAGGACATTTTATTTATTGCTTTTGATGTGAGACATCTAACGGCGCCCTTCTTGGAAGGAAGTCAAAACTTTCTGATGGTATGTTTCGACGTGCCATTTGGATCATTTCGACTCTTTTCAACTCAAGAGCTCTTTGTCTCAATACACACGGTGAGTTGCAGCGAAAGATGAAAATGTTAATAGTTAAATTGATCGTGACTGATAATGTATGGATAACCGGGGTGGAGATGGTGCAAATATACTGAACACGTCTCTATTATACTATACATTGATTGTTTTATGTTTCTACTAGTTGCCCCGCCCGCTTCGCTGGGTAATTTTTATTTATAAATAAAATAGCGAAGGATTTACGGAATTCCAAAAATGAGTAGCCTAGAACCATCTACAAATCATTCCGCATCGAATGGTCCCAGTCCCATGGCTATACGCTTAGTAGTTTTTACGTGATTGGCGAACAAAGACGACCTATTTTCATTATTTATGTATAGATGTATGTATGTTACTTACATCGATGTTTTCAGCTTTATTCGTAAGTGTCGGTCGGTTTATTTAAGTGAATTTCTCTTAACCCTTAAAAGCGTTGATTGGTTTAGAATACGAGTGATAGTGATGGCGAGAATATAAAGATTTCAGACCTAAATGTACCACGACATAATATAACCCTTGGGTTTGTTTTAGTTTTAAAAATTTAAAAATAACTAAATTTAAATTTTTTTTTTTTTGGACCTTCCATGATGGCTCATTTTGATATTGTCATTTTTTATGTATTGTGTCTAGAGAATGAAATTATATATAATATATACTCATCATATGATCATCAACAAAACAGATAGGCGTAACTCAAATTTAATATACAGCTAGTTATGGGCACTGAATCTGTGAAGATTGTGGGAGAAGCTGCATAAGCTGTTAGCCGAATATGATATTTTCCACATAGAGTTTCTCTATTTCACGATGACAACACACACACACACACACACACACACACACTTACATACACACCTAAGTGTGTTTTCCGAATAGAGCTTTTATGATTATAGAGCCCGATTTATTTCCGCATAAAATGGCAATATGTAGGCAATTTGCGAAGATGGAATAGTTGCGTAGTGACGGGACTGGCATAACTGGGGCTACTCTCTGGCATGTTCCCTTACGTCATAATACTATTTCGTGGCACTAGTGTAAAAGTGGTATAGTAGCGTAGCGATTGGGTGTGCCGAAGTGCCGGTGAAAAAATATTGCATTATGCATTTCAAAAATAAGATTATGTCTTAAATTCAGATAACGTCTCGTCTTGTTTATTAAAACTGCCTGGTATATATAAAACTGACTAAACAATGTATTTTTATATTAAAAAACATGATGTAATTCTAAATCTATATTATATAAGCTAACAAACGGACAGAAAAATACAGAAGTGTTATGTTTCATAATAATTATGTATGTATAGATAAGTAAAGTCAGTTAGAAGACATGAGAAATCGTAATAATTATAAATTATTTGGTTAGTTAAGTTAACATGTACGTATTTTATTAAACAATGTTAGTTCGTTTTGTTTCTAAATGACCTTTCCATTTAGAAGAAAGAAATAAGGATTAAGAGGGGTAAAACAGGTAGAGCACGAGGGAAAAGGAGAAAGACTATAGTTGGAATTGAGACGAAGATTAGATTTGGTAATGAGACCAGAATCAGTTTTAGAATGGAGACTTTTGCAAATCTCGATCAAAATTGCTTATCTGTATGGGCGGACTCGCGGTTAAAGCTAGTGTAATCTAGACATCTAAGCCACTCCCTCTCCTTCTACTCTGTCACTCCCGTGATACGTGTATTCCACAAAAACTTGAGGGTCGATCTCCACTTCAGTCTTCCACACACTCCAATGGTTATTAAATATTGTGACTCAATGAAATCAAATTAGATCAACAATTGTTTCATATCAAAAAAAATGTCTAAAATACTTAAAATATTAAACCGAATACAAATGTAAAAATATATAATAATCGACTCGATTCATTATTACTCATTTAAATGTAATGTTAAAAGTAGACAGCTAAATTTTTTTTTTGATGAGATTTGGCAGTCCTTTAATATTAGTGAATTTTGAATTAAAAAACACACATTTTTTTCAAAATGAACGAGTCTATGGTACCTATATGTAATATAATGTACAATGAGAAATTCTCTACGGTTTTTGGGCTCTCTTTAAAGGAAGAATATACGATTGCTTAGGAACCGAACGTTAGGTGCTTATTCGACCGTTAGGTTTGGGATGACACTTTTTCACTTGAACGAATCGATAACTTTTCGATTTTCACTCGATATCTTACTCGATTTGATTTCTATTTATTATAGAGATATATATTTTCTTGTTATTATCTCGATTCAGATGAAATGAATGAATTGCGTAACAGAAAACGCAATCGTTAATTATTTGTCAAAGAGCTTTCATACAAACAAAGTAAAATACGTATTATGATAAGCTGTTAATATTATTTTAAAGCTGTATTTCCATTGTCCATTTCATTCTACCATTACTAAGTTGTAGTAGGTTATGACACTTTTCAATGCCATTGAATGGAATAATTATTATTCACTCTTATTTTATCATTACCATACTAGGATTTTGTCCGCAGCTTCGTCCGCATAGGCTTAAAAAGGTGAAAAGTTATTTTTGCATGGGATTTGAGTAAAATTCGTTCTTAGTGAATGTCTACGTCCCGAAAAGTGTAACCATGCCAAATTTCAAGTCAATCAAAGCTATAGTTTACAATCTATACATGTGTATATAGATTGTAGATACGTTTCGGTGTTGTAATCAATCTGATAAATTTAGTCGTTTAAATGGACTTTCTCTTAGTAAAAAAAAAACGACTACAGTAGGTGTAAGTACATGCGGGTATGGCCCTGAATGTAACCGATGAACGCGTGGGTTAAATATTAATTCAAAAGTGACTTTTAGGGTTCCGTTCGCGTGAATGAAATAAACGAAATTGTTTCGTTTATTTCATTTTCATTTCTTTCATTCTCCGAATCTACTGGACGGATTAGGTTGAAAGAAAATGTTTCGTATTTTTAAAATTTGTCGATCACAGAAAAAATTTAAAAAAAAATTGAATTTTTGAAATACTTTTTTTTTACAAAAGCATGATTTGATAATATGTTCGTTCGGAAATTTATTAACGATCAATCACACATTAACTATACCACAAGAGATAGCTTAATGACGAAATAATAATGGAAAAATCTCATAATCCCAGATTAGTTTCAAAGTTAAAAATATACAAGTACTTATTAACACAGCTTTTTATATATCCTTTTTTTTTGTTTTCTTGAGTATATTGAGTTTTATAGTTAGGAGTTTTCGAACGTTCCTTGAAACTTCAATATGCTTCAATCCACATAGTTTATATTATTTTATGGGCGAACAAGTTAAGCGGACAGAAAGGGTTTTGTAGTCACACAAAGAAAAATAATGCACTGCTATCTTTTTCACTCACCCGCGAATATTTATTATGTCTTTGACGCGAGCTTTATTTTTTTTTAATCGAGCTTTGTCTGTAATCATGTGCTCAATAGCTCTGTACGAAAAAAACTGCATTAGCTAAAATATGTCAAAAGGATAGGTCAAAGCTCTATAGTTTATTAATGGCATTTTTGAATTAGCCATATACAAGGCGTGGGCCGGCGTTTCATGCAATCATGAAACGTAGCCTTCGGTGCACATATGCACTTATGTGATCTAACTCAGGTCGTGTAACGAAAATAAATTAATTATGGCCGCTTTTAGAAGCGAATAAAAAATTATAATAAAAAATTTGGTTGCCTGTAAAGTCGGTATACGGGCGAAAGTTTTACGTGACAACGACTTTGAATGGTAAAATCATTTTAATGTGAATATTCATTCGTATAGTAGGAAGAAGGATGAAATAATAGTAACAATTTAAAACATTTATTTATACAAAGAATTATATTTAAAACATTAATTTATACAAAGAATCTCGCACTAAATTTCATATTAACAAAATTTTATTTTACCTTTACACATACATACGTATTTATATACAAATATACACAATAACTTGCAATACATTTGCAAGCTATGCACTAATTCTAGTGCTGCGCGCGGCAGACCGATCATAGTTGAGTGGGAGAGAGACGCAGATCATGGCCTCTCTCGTTCGGTGACTCATCGTTACGTTACCGAGCGTTACACTTTTTCAAAGTGACTCCCAGCCGCAACCTAATTTAAGACGTTGTCACGTCAAAAAGTTTATATTCTTCCAAATATGTATTTTTATGTAACATTTTAAATATAGAGTTTAAAGTTGTTTAAGAAATTTGAGAAAAACTGACTATTACCTCTTATCTCCAAAAGTACTGAGCCTAGGAATAAAAAATATACAGAAAATAGTTTTTTTGTTATTACATTGAAGATTTATTAAAAATTCTTAAAATATATGGTAAATTTCTCAATATGGTATGCACAAATTACATTTAAAGATGTTTTAATTGCCACAAATTTAGGGGAAAATGTGTAATAAAAAAAACCAGCCAAGTGTGTTTCGCGCGATGCGCAATGTACTGTACCATAATTATACATAGTATGCTGACTTAGAAGGGAATGATGTTGCGGAATATAAACTTATTAATTGAGTTCACGTTTTAATGGCTAACAACACCTAAAAATAGGCTCACATAGGACGAGTGTTAAAAATGTTATAATTTTGTATGTCCATAATTCTACATGGTTCATAAACCTATGTTTACTACTTGTTTTGCACAACCAACAACGTCACCTAAGTAATTTTCAATGGAAATTGTACGAAATTTCATTTTTAACTCTTCCAAGTAAATTTTTTAAGTTGGTCGACTATAATTAGTTAACTTTCAAAAGCCTACTTAGCTGTAATAGCTTTTGTTTTAATTTCATTATATACGCTACTGTCATGATTTTTTTACATTTAAGGGGGGGATACCTGACTCTAACAAAAATTAGCAATTTAAGACATAATATCCAACGATACCCCACACCATGGAATAGATGAGAAAAACTTCATCCCCACTTCATTAGTAAGGGAGGTGTACTAAAAAAATATTTTTCAAGATTTTATTCTACCCATTTTTGCATGGCTAATACGTATACTAGTACCAAATTACAATTTTCTAATACTAAGCGTTTCTGAGTTAAGACGCGGACAGACAGACAGATAGACGGATAAACGGACATGACAAACCTATAAAGGGTTTCTTGTTGACTACGGAATGCTGCAAAACGTGGTAGACAACTTATTCATCGAACGGGACCCTCTCCACGCGAGTTAAACTCGTACTTGTCCTCGTTTTTTGTGGTTATTTAATGTACGCACCTCGTATATTACTTATATGAGCAGTAGACGCGCGTGCTGCCCCGGGTCTATGACCAATATCATGAACTCATGCGCATACTGGAACGTAAAGTCTCATTTTTTTTATATAAACTCACACCTATTTTTCAGAAGAGTAGGCACAATTATTGTCCACTTTAAACGTGGCAAATATTGTGCAGAAGCGTGCACACCAACAGCAGTCTGCTAAGAACTTCTACTTAAAGGAAGCACATTCTTTATTTGCAATGGAAAATCACACAAGTCAATTACTCATATACACAAACCGATCAACAATATAATCTTACAATTAATTAAGCAATACAATCTTGTAATACGTTTAGATAAATTCTAATTTAAACATAGTAACCATGTCAGTATCTGCACTAAAAAATGTGTTTGTAAAAATTTAATTTCTGCATTCTGTTGAAAAATGTAGGATTAAGTCGTTATTTGAAATATATTATTTGCATGCGAAATAAATTCATACTGTCTATGTTTTTAAGTAATAGAGCAATTGTCTATAGCCACTTTTATGTATTTTTTATATAATGTTTTGAATCGTAAGAAACATTAACAATAAATATATAAAGTAAACACTTAAAATTTTCCCGAAACTGTATTTAAACTGTATAGTAAGAATGATTAATATAATTCCAGAATCGGTTTTTGTATTTTGAAAAACCGGCGAAGTGTGAGATAGACTCATATGGCAAGGATTATATACTATAAATTATCTTATTAATCCTTGGTGAAATTAAAGAACATACTACATACGGATTTTTTTGATATGAATGTTTTCTTTTCTTTTCATTTTCCGTGGGAATTAAGGCATAGAATTCGGACTATCGTTTAGGATTTCCTGTAAACTATGAGGGAAGCACATTATATTTAAAATCTTTTCTTCCAGAAAACTTAGCATTAGTAGTTATAAAACCGGGGGAAGTACTCGATTTTCATATATTTTCCTTAACAATATTGAAAGTGCGTATTTTATACTTATAAAAAAAAATGTATACGTCATAAGGAACCCATTCATTTGAAAAGAGTTTTTTTTTTATTATCTAATAGGTTCCTCGAAATTGTCTTCCCAAATCAGAGTTTATTTATTATCTGTTCTGATTCAGTCGCCTATATATGTTAAGCAAACCGTAATTTTTTTTTCCAGAAATCTGAAAAAACAGGCTGTGTGACAGACGGCCGGACAGGCAAACAAACACGCGAGTGAATCTATAAAAATTCCATTTTTCTAGACGATAGCTTCACTGTAAAAATAATATTGTTTTTTTTTATTATTATTAAATTACTGTCACGAAAAAAAAACAAATAACGTAACTTCATAACCTCGAATTGAAAAATCGTGCCATTCGATTTCGCATTAACGTAATTGCGTTTCGATTCGGGAAACCTATTTACGCCCATCACTATTGCGTTACTGCGTCAGCGGCGCGAATTTTACGGCTTCGCCGGCAGGGGTCGGGAACCTTGCGGGGTTTCGGGTAGGAATTAACAGGTGTCGGATGTCGGCTAATGGTCCATTCACATAGGCCGGTGTGCCTGTTCGCGATAACGCGACGTCAGGTTGAAGCGAGACGCGGTGAGGCGAAGGTAGAAAAATACCACAAAATTGATACCGCGCCAATAAAAAAATAATATTAAAAAAATTAATAAAAGGGTTGACTCTAAAAGCCATATCTGCAAATTCCTGCTAACTTTAAATGATCAGATATAGAATTTCGGAATAGTTTAAAAATAAATAATTTCTATTTAATTTTTCGTTAACGATATCTCACGAACGAATCAACCGATTTTGTTCAGACCGACGGTAATCAACGTAGTTTTTTGATGTCAAAAGCTCATTAGTTTATGGAAGCGATTGGTATAGCCGTTTAAAAGTTATACGAAAAAAAATAGTTTTACAAAATTTTTATTTTTGAGATTTCTCAAAATCTACTGGTCCGAGTCGGTTCAAATTTCTAGGAAGTTTAAGCTGGTGAAAAACTTTAGAACGCCACTTTTTGGTTTCAATCGGTCAAGATGTTCAAAAGTTAAAACTCGATTTTTGAAAAACGGGATTAAACCAATAACTTACTTCATTGTCCGACTACAAGTTCGGACAATGAAGATGAAAACATAAATGGTGCTTCTGAAGCGTTTGCCTGCTTGCCTGGGTATTGCATCGCGTCGGTTTGAAACGCAAGTCCAAAGCGACAAGTATCATATATCTGTCATTAAAAATGACCTAGCCGCTCGTAGCGTGTAGACTTGCTACGGCAGACGAAGATTGGAGATTTTTTTGAGTGTTCTGCACTTTTTTAGTTAATTTCAATTTGGTCATTAAATATATGTTTATGATAAACATATTCATATGGCTTACATTCACCTGTACATGAATATGTATGGAATGACTACAGTTTGATTATTCAAAAAGATCGATTTTCCGAACACCCATGTCTACCACTTAGTGCAAATAATCAACCCTCCACTTTAAATGCAATGTTGCTATAATTTTTTATTTAAGTATTTTTTTCCTTTATTTCCTATGGATTCAATGAATTAATTGAGCCCACCGTGCACGTAAAACCGTCGCCAATCTAACCTCATTGGTTCAACAACACAGTTGTAACTCTTATTCTTGACGAAAACTAGTATTTATCATTTTTTCCTAGTACTTCTTAGCGTTAATACTGATAATATCGTAGTATTATGATTTAATACCCCAGATTCTAGGATAATTTCAACCAATGCATAAAAATTATTTAAATTTTGAGGCATACGAAAAAGTCTTCTAAAGCTATATATATACGACGACAGAAATCGCCTTGCACAATGGATACGAGTTTTAACTATCCACCTACGGTGCAGGAACTCGTTTGGTCTGAACCGATAAAAATTTCAATGTTATTGCATTTTTTTTTTTCATACGCATGTTATAGCCATACATTTGTTTTTTATTTGTACATTTTACGTCCTGTTGAGTAAGGAAAATGAAATAGTTAAATTAACGCTTTACACAAGTTTGTCAAATACATTATATTTCATTTTACAATATTTTCGAAAACACAAACGGCTTAAGATTTATAAGCGTGCATTTTTCTTATTAAAACTATCAGCGATATAGTTATTTGGGTGTGGGGACATAACTTATTTGAATGTGGTAGCGTCACGATATGGCCGACTTGGCTGCAATATGGAAATCGACCAGCGAGATATCAAATTTCGGATATGACGTAACGGTTTCTGCAGTTGCGCTTCGTCCAGGTAGCGGAAATTCAGGTGTCCCACTCTCCCCTTTATCAGATATACTATTCCTTCTTAAAAAGCCAGCAATGTAATAGTGACTCCTCTAGGGTTACGAGTGTCCATGGGCGGCGGTGATTATAACGAGGAAGCGAACCACCAGAGAATAGGTTCTCCGGTAGCTCGCTTGCTCGTTTGTCCTTTAGAAATGCTGTTTATATAAAAAAAAGTGTTCGTACCATAGGTGGGCACTCAAAAAAATGACGTTACAAATTAGTTTAGCTAGCTTTCTTTTACTAAACTTTATGTGATTTATCTAACTTTTAGTCGTTTTAGCCAAATTTGTTCAGTGGGAGGTACTAAAACGGCTTAGCAAATAAGTTTTCGGTTATTATTAGATAAATATTTAGCTTATAATTTATTAAATGATAAATAAATTTTACTAAACGGTTTATATAGATTAGCTGAACTATCTACCGATTTAGGTGGTGACACTTGTAATGATTTTAGTTGTTATTGTAGGGATTTAGCTATTATTGAGAATTCAGTTTATTGCTTATCATTAAATAAGAGTTTCGAAAAAGCTCCAAGATAGAAATGCTAACTTAAATCAAGTTTCCACAAAAATTAGATTCTCGTTCAAGTTACAGGACTTTTTTTATAATGCCTAAGCAATTCCGGTGTGCATAGTAGACTAATTTTTCACTATTTAAAATAGTATAGAGAAAATGCTATATGTAAACGATACAGATACATCGAGATAAATACTGTTGACTAATTCCACAGCTGAGACCGGTGCATTGTTCCAAAAAGAAGTGCGTGATTATTGGTTCCGTCTTTGATGCAAGAGCGAATGAGGAACAGGTCCAGGATACCCGGTCTGACCCGGTACCCGGGGATCTCGAAATACCATCGTAGGTGTTCGATTTGCGCGTTCTTATGTCTCCATATACGTTTAGCTTGACTTTAAAGATCTGTTCCACACTATCTGCGCCCGAGTGTCCCTGGATAGCCTTAGATGGCCGCCCCGACGATTATCTTTCGTAAACTTTATATTTACTTCTCGATATTTTAATAATAAATGAGCTTCGGCTAATCGAAAATGCTTGTATTTAATTATTCTAGCATGACAATTCTTTTGAATTTTCGGAAGAAGAATTGTTCTGTGTAACAACTTACATGCAGTAATAGATGGAATTCGATCGTGAAATAACATTATTTTTTAAAATACTACTTCCTAATTCACAATATAGAAATCTACTTGAATAAGAAACCGTTACAACAAGCTTACGTTGAAACGTGAGGTATGAATATCTTTAGCTGAGAAGGTAAACCGATGAAGAAGAGAAATGTTGGGATAGCTCGCGCAAGTAGGACATATAAAAGGGTTATATGTCCTACTTGTGCGAGGATCAACCCGACAATTGGCAAGCACTGGCATAACCAAAGGTCAGATAGAATTAAAATAATTGTGGAGGAGCCATTCTTTACCATAAATATATAAAAATTCGCGAAGTAAAGATTACGTTTCGTCTGTTCATTCAAAAAGTATTTAAGTAGTTAACTTCAGAATTCGTAAGTAATTCATTGTTTTTAAGTGTCAACGGTAAGTGCCACCTCTTGTCTTAAAGTATTGGTAAAATATAGCAGCTTGAAACATATTAACATGGTAGTTATTCCTCCAGCATACATTTATTAGATAGTATTATAAGTACATACCGAACGTGTCATTATTAACAGATTATATTTATAATTTTCTGAATTATAATCATTAATTATTCATACTTCTAAGCATTTTGTTTCGAAATACCTAAAATAAGTTTACTGGCTGATTATATTAAATTTTATTAAAGACCGTATTAAAAAAACATCTCAGGTTGAAATCGGACTCTCGCATTTAAGCCATAAACGGAGCTAATTATAAATACGTATTTGAATATTTATTGTAGTAAAGTTCAAATGCGTGTTTATATGAGTCGGGGACTATATTGTTACTATTGAAAATTAAAATTGTTGATTATCTAAAAATTGTAAGCAAACATTATTAAAAAAATCTTTGATACGCAATTCCCACACGTAAAAACAAAATTTCAGAAAAGTAAACTAACAAAAAAAAAACTTAAATAAGAATTACATTCACTGATTAGAAGATATTAAAGTACAATTTAGTACTCAAAAAGAATTAGAAATATATAAAAAAATATTCAAGTGCATTATAGATATACCTACTATAATAATTCACTTTGAGATGTCTTCTGCCAAGGCTTCGCAATCTGCAGGCCTACACTCATATAAAACGCTCGGATAGGACTAAGTATTAGGCAGTGTTCAATATTGATACACGCCGACGCCTACGTTCTAGCTTTAGCTCGGCAATGTACAAGTGCACACAAAGGTACAATGCTTAGTAGACGAGAGTGGGGAGGCTATGAATGTATTCTATCTCATTCCCTTGTCGGCTTAATCCTACATATTTATATGTTTGTCTCTGTCGTGACGCATTTTTATTTCAACGAGTTTCAAATCTCAACGATTCTACGGAAGTTTCACTTCGAAAATTTTTTCTTAAATTTATTTATAAAGTTATGTTACTGTTTTTTTTAATTCTTATAAAATACAATTTTCCGAAAATTAGTCTGACCAAAGCGTTTCGTTCTTTTTTACTTTTGGACAACAGAACCATAAATATCATAGAAACGCTTCACCATATATTTGAACTCGGAAAGCTCAGAAATTTAATTATTGTGATAATTTCAAAGCTCCCACTGGGCCAGAGAACTTCAGATGCAAGCTCTTTGATCTCATTTAAAAAATTATCGGAGGATGGACCTAGCTGTGCAACGTTAAAAAAAAACTGTTGTAACACATACCTCAGAGATCTTCAAATTAAGGTATACATGTTTATAGTTTGGTGCGACAACGTTTGTGCATCAAATTGTCATGTGATTTTTTGTACGTTCTTTGAGCTGAGAAAAATTCCAGTTTCGTCGCTATGTTTAAACACTTTAAACTTACACAGAAATTCGCTTTGGTTTTCCTGCTTATATTGTTTTATTGAGTTACGTATGTCCCGTTACTGTCTTCCAAAGCATATACGTTATTTTTACTAGCAGTTAACGTTAAATATCAATTAGTAGAGGCATGTGCAGCTACAAATTGAGAACTTCATTTACGTGTGTAATAATAAAACTCATAAGTAATAGTGAAGGGAGAAGCGTTGCTTCACTTGGTTACGATACAAATATAACCGAAATGGTCAATGGTAACCATTAACTGCTTTTGTTACGTTTAATTTTAAAAATACATGAATAATTGTAAATTTTAATATTGCATTCTGAATTTCTTTGGAAGAGTCTAGCATTTTCAACACTAGTCTTTACAGGGTTCCTATACGGGGTGTGTTGCTAAATGGAGTTGTAAAACATGTACATAAGTACACTTTTCGATGTATTTTAAGATCCAAAACGTCTAAAGTCTATTTAAAAAGCTGTATTATAAAATTTCTGGACAGTACGAAATCGCCAAAAGTGTTTATTAACATCGAACAAATTACGTTTATAGTATTTGATATACTTTGCCACGCAAGCTTTAAAATTAATGGCGGTTTGAAATCGATGTGTTTATTTTAGAAATGACAATATATAATGTTTGTAAGAAGTAAAATTGTTTTTCAAGATACAACAGCATAATACAGCTCGGCAACAAGAACGGAATGCTCGTCAAGCATATCGTTCTTGTTTCGGTAATTCGTTGAATTCCATTAGAATCGGACCCCCTCCAAGGAAAAAGCACCGTTAATTGGCGCCTCCACGATCTACACCATCGACAGGTCGTCACAACGAATTCCTATGGTGAATTCACCGCTTTCAATGACCAAAACTTCATTATATCTTATTATTTGAAATAAAAAAATGGGTGAATATATAAACATATATATATATTTTTATATATATATATATTTATATATATACTTTATGTACAACCATTTTTTTTCCATGTGGCATTTAGTAGAAAAAAAATAAATGAAAACATCTAGGAATTTAACTCAATCGTAATTTATTTCTATATTCTCGAGAATGTACTTATCAAAGACGTACTAGCAATAAGATATTATAATCAATTGCACATTTTCTAGTTTTGAGAAATTTAAATAGATTTCTAAAAAAAAGTAAGAGGTTCTCACGCTATAATAAAAATTAATAGATTCTTCTGCCTTTTTGTAATGACAATAAAAATTATTTTGATGAATTAGTTATCATATCCATACAACTCCACCAGTGTGGATTTAGAATGAATCGTGTTTTCCGATTCGGTTTTCGATTGCGATATCTATACCGCTTTCTATCTTTTATATGTGTGGATTTCTAAGTTAGTTAGGAAAAGTTAGGTTAACTTTGGATTACAGTGGAACTTTTGGCGTAGCAAAAAATATATAACCTTATATATATCTGTGTCTGTGTGTGCAATAGATAAAAATAATAAAAATAAATAAATAAATATATATGTAAACACGCATGCGCACACACACTTTTTATGCGTTATGACAAGGTTCCTTTTTAACTTGTGCCCTATACCTCTACACAATTTTCTAGAAGTATTTGTGTTCCATCGTCGAAACAGATCTGTCGGAGATAGCTTAATCGATACCTTCCTTATGAATAATGAAATGTATCATACACATAGTGCTACAGTAGGTAGATGTTTCATACCATAGGTTGAAAACATTTTTGTTTAGGAAGACTTTTCCATTACTCAATAAGCTTTGCTCGTTTTTTTTTTGGCAAATTTTGTTTTTGGAAAATGTATTTAAATACGAATTATATACTGATGAAATATAAATAATATTTTTCGGTCTTACCGACATAATATTATTTTTATCATCACAGTTTGGTTTAGTGTTGCTTAACAACGCCATCTATTGTAAAGTAGCTTTAGTGTTGCTGTGTCGGTAAAGCAGTTAATTGCTCCCAGTAATTTTTTTTCACAAAAAAAAAAAATTTTTTTTCTCAAAAAAGAGAAAACTTGACGTTTCCCCCTAAAAAGGTAACTTGAAAAAAAAAGGATAAAACTTAAAAAATTAATCATGTGAAATCGAACCGTGGTCTTTTAGATACAGGACCGCCTGAATTCCTAACTGTGCTGTTATAATTTTGTCGATAGTGACTAAATTTGCCTTCGTATTCTAATTCACTGCCTGAAAACACGAATAAAACGACATTTTCTAAAAATAAAAGATAGCTAGATCGATTTATCACCCCCAAAACCCCCTGCGCAATTCATGAAAATCGTTAGATCCATTTCCGAGATTCTGGTTTTATATATATATATATAAGAAATTATCGTTTAAAGATATTCAACTTAATATGAAAGACGATAATTTCTAGAATCGTTAGTCAAACAAATGCTTTCAAAGGCAATCGCGGTATTCGATGAATTTACAATAACAACGTTAGATGGATACTTTTCAATTGAAATATTTATTAACACTATTGTTTTAATACATTTCAAGGATTCTCCTATTTCATTTTTATTTGATACCCCCTTTAATTTATTTTAATTGCCGAGTCTTAACCGCCTTACTGCACTCTGCCTCGATCTTTTTATTTCAGGTTCAAGGACTTGGATCTGCGGAAAATCTGCGATAATGGAAAATTGTAAATACTATAAAAAAAAATGTCGATACATTTAAAAAAAAATTATTTTCTTTCACCTTATTCATTATGATCTATCATTATGATTTTTCTTAATATTTCCAAAAGGCATGGTTCAAAAGTTAAACGAGAAAGACATACAATTTATGTCATCGCAAATTAATAGACCGTAATCATAGAGTATAGCTATGCTGTGACCATATTGGCTGTAGCTCGAAAATGAACCGGCTCGACGGGTGAGACGGGATACGAAAAGTAACAGATTCTGTTGTTTTGTTTCGTTCAGTGAGCGAGAGTTCCGGTGGCTTACTCGTATCTCTATCAGATATCCTGTTCCATTCCAAAAGTTTCGGTGCCATACTTTACCGACCATCAGATATTATATAATTATATATCTTCCTAAAAGATTGGCAGCGCACTGGTGACTTCTCTGTGTTTGCGAGTGTCCATGGGCGGCGGTGATCATCTTCTCTCTGGAAGCTCGCATGGTCGTTTGTACCTCGAAAATGCTATTAAAAAAATAATAAAAAATAGTCCGCAAAATATATGTACTTCTAAAAGAAAAAATTACCTAACCACTCTTTTCGGTTTGTTTTGAAGTGACAAGTGTAAGTATTTAGTGGGATGGATATTTTAATAGGTATTTTTAAACAATTATCCAGCAGCATCCCACATAATGGTGCATATTATTTTTTCTTCTCTCAGTACTATGAATAGATAGCAAGTAACTGTTGAAGTTTATTGTATAAAAATAAATTTTCATATATAATCTGGGCTACGTACGTTAGATAAGGAGCATAATTTAATGTTAACTAAAATTGAAGTCGTTATATTGTCCGTCTGCATTACATATTTAACATATTTGCGCAACTTATATAGAATGCGGGTACCTTTCTTCCATTGCTAACTTATAGATGATTTATTTTAACGCAGATAGGTCAAGCTTCCGATGCATACGGTGTTAAGCTTTATTGCCATTGTTACCAATCGCTTTATTTATTATCGTCAGCAATGAGCTTACGAATTTCAAGCACTTAGTTTGATCTACTAGGTGTGTGGCACTCATAATCGGTGACACTGCCAATCTCTGGGCTTGTAATTGAACACATGAAAACACCCACCATAAGACTTTAAAGTAGGCGTACTACGTGTTTTATATGCAGCTAGAAAAATTTCTGGCATAGCAAAGCACAAAAATATGCTTTGAATTTGAAACTAGCAGACAAAGCTCTATTCGTATTTCGGAGCTGAAACGCATTATAATTTTTGTAATTTCATCACAAAATCGTTCATACGACACTTTCCTGTGCACAATTTTGTAACAATCGTTAAGAAAATTGATAGAATTAGAGGGGCTGTGACGGAAACGGCCAAATTGTAAGGGTATTTTTTTCCGCCTTCGGCTATAGACGAAGCCTACACAAGCGCGCGTACTACGCAACAAGCGTTGTACGAACCCTACAACAGTCGATTATTTCGGGCGAAGTAAATACGCGACCAATAACACACGGCTCGTGTTCGGATAATCGGATGATACATAGATTGCGAGGCATCAGACGTCAGCCTATCATATTCTGCGTAAAACAATTCACGCTACATAAATAATTTTTCTTGCTATGTATTCGTAGTTGATTCCAGCTGAAGACGATAAAAAAGGCAAACTTTTTAGACGTCTATGCGACGCACTTAGCGCCACATTTCCGTGCCAGACAAATTGCTAATCATGGAAGTTTTAGATAAAAATAAAATATTGAATTTGGCTTATTTTTGACTTATTTTAAACAGTGTTACATTCGCGTATATTTTTAAGCCAAAGAAGGAAAGTTTTTATTTAGGCAAATTAATTTTCACGAACATGTTTCCACATTAAATTACTCTCGCGAAACTAAACAAAATTTCACCTAAATAACATCTGATTCTCCGCGAATAAGGTTATTTCGTAGAATCTACATAATTTAAGCATTAAACTGGCTGTTGAAATAACATTCCAGTTCGTAAAATAAGGAAAGTATTATGTTTTATCATGCAAATATGTTTTAGGCCTTCATTAGATTTTTTTATTGGAAGTAGAAAGGCTGTGTTGATTCCCACTAATATTTATTTCTGATATTCATACGAGAGGGTCCCGTAACGATATTTCTTTATTTTCAATTTTATGCCATTAATTATACATACATATTAATATTAAAATTATGCCTATTCCCCAGACGGGTAAGCAGGGACTACAGATTTCCGCATGGTACGATATTTGCATATCCCTTAACTATGAATTGATATTTTAAAATCTATTTATCTTACCTTAATGCGTATTATTTACTTTCACAGTCAACAAAATTAATTTCCATATCTTACACGAGTCGCGTACGCAATCTTAATTGGATGTCAGTTCTGTTCCCATGGCGTTCTCGATTTCGATCGTGACTCCGATAATGATCTTCATTACTATTTCCATCTCTGTCCCGTCGCGCTATAGATCGGCACAACGATTTGCATAATATCATCACCTATACCGGAATAAAGTTTATTGTATTTTTATGATTACGATGTAGTATATATATATATATATATATGCAAAATTTTAATGAAACCGGATCGCATCGTCAAGCCGTTGAAACGGAATCCGTCCTCTGTGAACATTTATTTCGTGATTATGATTTTAAATAAGAAAAATGATAAGGCGCCGCGGTAAATCACATATTAACGAAGACGAACGGGAGGTCACGCGAGCACGTTCCTGCAATTTACCAAGGGCCGGTGGCGCCTGCAGCTTTAGAGGTGTCGATGGCCGGACTGTGCGCCTAATATTGTGACCTTATTATATTTATACATTAAAAAAAAATTAGGAGCGTAATCGGCTTCTATTATTACTACAATTCTATGCAAAAAATGTGACACAAGCACTCGGATTTTTTTTGTATTCGATGTGCTTTTCTAGGAGAAATGATAATAGAAAATTTTAAAGGAGAAAAAATAGTAAGTGCCCGGGCAACGGAGATTTGTTCGTTGTCTTTCGAGTTTGCCTTGAGAATATGATAGCTTTTCACGGTTAAAGTTGCTTATGTCAGTTATCAACAATAATAAGTAATAACTTAATATGTAATACATAATATGAAAAATATACCGATGTATATGATTTATGTAGTACCATTTGTTGTTGAGAATCAGTGACACAGCAACATGTGATTACCACAAAATTCTATTAAATAGCGGTAAACAAAGCAAACTTTCTTTTGTTTGGTTAAAAAAAATTGATTTAGATTGCAAAATTTTATATTGACTTTTTATATCAATCATTGTTACCGAAGAAAACTTTTTGAAGCTATCTCAAACATTTTCAAAAAGAGCTTATACGTTCAAGGTCCGTTTATAAAACTTTATCTTTGTTCCAAAAAAAGTTCATCAATTTTTCCATATTAATTCTCCACTTATTTGTTTTTCAGCAACATGAAACAAATTTAAGCGTCAATTTTAATTAAAAAACTTTCTGAAATCTGAAATGTTCAAAGAGATATCTCAACATTTTGTAGGGTTCCATGCCTCTAAAGGAAAAGGGAACTTTTATAGGACCACTTCGTTGTTCGTCCGTCTGTCTGTCTGCCCTATGACCGTCCGTGAGTTAAGGCTCTTTTACTCGGGGACGCGTTAAGGTATCCACTTGAAGTTAATATCACTTAGGTCTATAGTGCTTAAAGTTACAAAAATGTAGGTTATAAATTAATGTAATCAAAAAATACGGCAAAACAAGACCCACTTATGGTTTATATTTTGAAACTCGCAACTAAATCAAAACCTAAAGGCTAGGTACTTCCCGTTGATTTGAAATCATTAAAGGTGAGAAAAAAGGTCTCATGGCTAATTAAAGAAAAAAACTGAAAATCATTCATTTCTAGTTATATCATATGCAAATTTTTTATTGAGATCAAATTTACACTTGCAATTGGAGTATGGACCGTGACTTAAACCAATAAACGGGATAACACTTTTTAATTTTTCTCTAAAAAAAATTTGGTTGCCTGTAAAGTCGGTATACGGGCGAAAGTTTTACGACAACGACTTTGAATGGTAAAATCATTTTAATGTGAATATTCATTCGTATAGTAGAAGAAGGATGAAATAATAGTAACAATTTAAAACATTTATTTATACAAAGAATTATATTTAAAACATTAATTTATACAAAGAATCTCGCACTGAATTTCATATTAACAAAATTTTATTTTTACCTTACACATACATACGTATTTATATACAAATATACATACAATAACTTGCAATACATTTGCAAGCTATGCACTAATTCTCTAGTGCTGCGCGCGGCAGACCGATCATAGTTGAGTGGGAGAGAGACGCAAGGATTCGGCGGGCCTCTCTCGTTCGGTGACTCATCGTTACGTTACCGAGCGTTACACTTTTTCAAAGTGACTCCCAGCCGCAACCTAATTTAAGACGTTGTCACGTCAAAAACCAAACCTATTCGAAAATTTGACAAACTAAAAAAAAAAGAAAAACAAAAGTTTCGGAATTGCTAGGACCAATATCTCGCCGGCACCGGCATCGAAAACAGACAAAAAATCATCTAGACCTTTGATGGATGGAATATCTACTTAAACAATTAATATTGTATGGAACCCTGAGGATCGAGTCGTATTCGCGATTGCCCGGTTTCCTTAATCCGATATCGATTCGCCGTAACGATACATATTATTATATATAAAAGTATATTAGTAGAAAGCATGCCGAAATGAATGTGTTCTCAATAACACTTAGGTAAATTAATTCTATCAAGCAAAACAAAACCATCATTATGTAGTTACGTGATTTTCTTTGTTGAAATCTTGCCCTAATAACGTTTTAAGGTTGGAAGATAAATCATCATTCATCTGAAACGCAACTCGATAATGAAAAACATTTTCAGCTTTCATTACCTCGAGTGAGATTTGCGCACGTACAGATTGAATCGAGCCTTCCTCTGTCCTCCCTACGTGATCACCATACCGAGTGACACATCATCGAAAATGTGCGGAAAACAAATTATTATATAAAAAAAAAAAAAACGAATTACCTCTAAATTTCTCTATATACAAAGATATGTCATGTTTTTATTGATATTTATATACTTAGAGCGCTAGATAAGTTTTGTCGTATACAAACTACATATTGCGTTTTGAAGCCACGTCCACAAATCTAAGCAATTTAAAAAAAAAGAAAAACAATTTGGCGGCGAGGAATCGCTTGTTCGATTTTTAAACTAATTTTCTAGATGAAAATGGCGGGCTTCTGTCGTTACGACAGCCGTGTAATTGTTTTGTATAACTTTAAGCGTGGTTTGACTAAATAAAAAAGTTTGAGGACATAAGTTTCGCACTGAAGGATTTCTGAGAAACTATAGAACGGTGATATTTATATTCGACTGAATCGCAGCAATTTTAACTTGGGGGATGATTCGTGATCCGGTAGATAAAAATGACCAACGATAAGAATATTGAGGCTGTACAAACTATTGGAGGTACTCCCTAAATCCTAGAATAAAGTACGGGCTTTTGAAAATGAACCACCGCCGACATCTGCGAAAAGATCCCGATCCATAAAGAAAATAATGGCTGCTGTATTTTTTACTAAGAGAGGAATATTGGCTACAATTGTGTTTGATAAAAAAAAATACTGTTACTGCTGCTTGATACATAAAGGAATGTCTATCTCGAGTATTAGAAACCTTAAAAAATAAACTACCACACTCGAGACTCGATACTTGGTTTTTGCATTATGATAACGCGTCTGCATATAAAGCCGTAAAAACTGCTTGCACAACGCTGTAATCAAAAAATAAGTAATTAATGTTAATACCAGCAGGACAGTGCTGTCATAAGTTTATAATATTGTTCTCTGACTTGAAAACATTATTTGATTCAATTAACGTTTTATAGTGCCATATGTACACATAAAAAATGGTTATAATTTTATATAATTTTTGATGTTGTTCATAGTTATTACTATTGTATTATCTTATCTTATTAATTTAGGTGAGCATTCATATACATTTTATATAATTATTCATTCGTTTCTTCGTTACGACAATAGACGTCGCTCTATAGTACCATCTCGTAGAGTTTTAAAGCAATAATGTTATTGTTATGTTCTTGGTTCTTATACGAAAATGATCATAAAGATATTGACATAAGATTAGATAGCAGGTAAAGTTTGTATATTAAACAAAGAAAGAAAGAAATCGTTTATTTGATCAACATTTTATTTTTTTACAGTCAATTACACTAAATATTATGTAGTATATGTTCATCGTGTATCTTAACACTGATGGTTAGTATCGAACTTTTCTCTTGGGCAGTTAATTCGGAAATTCGAAAGATACCTAGTAAAGCTCGTTTGCTAAGGTACTTGTTTAAAAACAAGTCACAAAAGCTGTTCTTATCGGAATTTATAACACAAAAGGATAAACAAGAACTATTCCCTTTCAACGCCCGTCTAACGTTGTGATAACGAAATAATTGCATGCCAATTGGGATACAGAGGTTGGTATGTTTTTATAAAATTTTCGAGGGGTCAGCGAGCATTCGAGCTACCTGAAGTAAATGGTCATCGCCGCCCATCGATATCGGCAACTTCGAGGAGTCCCTAGCGCGACGCCAGTCTCTCTTGGCTAGGGATAGTATAGCTGCTGGAAGGAAAAAAGGGTGATGAAGGGTGAAGCGGAGTGATTTACTTTTTAAGATATTTTGTTAATTTTCCAGTAACATAGTAAATTGGACTATTTCACATTGAAACAAAGTGTTTTTTATTGCATACTCGCTAATGTACCGCATTTAGTAATTTTGTACTGTGTGCGCTTGATGAAGCACGTAGTGTTAAGATATTGCCACCGTGTTATTTCTATACATGACATGACAAAACTGTACCGTAACAAAATCTGTTACAAGCACTGAAAATAAAATCGCAATAAAAATAAAATATTAAGTGTTACATAACATAGGGCAAAATTGTCTTCTTTATTTACTACACTTATTAAATGGATATTTAAACATCGCAGATTTCGTACAAAAATCATATCCAATATTAACATATAGTACAATTAGTTATAACGTATAATTGTATAATTAACTTCACTCAAAACAGGTTACAAAAATTATATTAAAATTTTGTTTAGATTTATTGCGTATGTGATTTCAAAAGTCAATTATTTTATTTGAAAAGCAAACCGTTTTTGGGTTTGTCAACATCACAGGAGTTGTTGTTTCGCAACAGATTTTACTCAGGAGAGCCGGCCAAGTGCTATCGAATCCAGCTTAAAATATTGTGCTATGGTGATGATGAAAAATGATGTGAGTAAAATTTTAAGATTGTGTAACACAAAATTGTGTAACACAAAATTAACATGTTGAAGCTGCCCGCTTCGATTCGAATTCGACATTCGAATGAATGTCGAATTTTTAAAATCTAAATGAAATTTTGCGTGCATGCATAAATCGGATGACAATGCAATATTATTATGGCATAGAGTTCATCTGATCATGGAGCTGGAAGGTGGCCATAGGAACTCCGTAATTAAACGACGCAACCCCATCAAGTTTGGGCTCGATTTTAATGATGCCAAAGAAGTATATTTTCACACTCGCGTACATAAGTACCTGCACGCAATTTTTTTTTCTTTCGGCGCTTTCCAGAACCAACGCGAAATCGAACTTAACATCTGAGGAGCGACGCGCACGAAACACAAATTCCTATTTGTTTCACGTGCAAATTTTACATATACGATATCACAAGGATTCCCGTAACGGCCGATGTGTCTAATAAAAAGCAACGCGTTCTATCAAAGCACAGCCTATTATTTTTAACTGCCTAGATTTTTCGTGTGTATAGGATCCGCAGAATGGCCTAGTCTTGTGCGCAGTCACGTTTTAGTGCTTATATTATTGGTGCACGTTCTCGGCGAGTTCCGCTGTTATTTATGTCCGTGAAGTGTATGCCGTTCGCTTTATTGAAAAGTTTATGGAAATTCTCCGATTTTCCTGCCCTAGAAAATTCTTGTGTTTACGTGTGCCGAGTGTTGAGAAATGTTTCGCTTATAAATTGAAATCCGCTGTACGGATTTTGATGAAGTTTTGAAAGAGGGTCAAAATTATTGTTATAAAATGAATTATAGTTGCGATTTATTTTGCCCAACACTGAATTCGAATTCAAGACGGAGTAAAAATTGCTCCTGATGCTTTTCCTTTGCTTTTCTTATAGTAGTTGGTCTGTAAGGATGTAGTCACGATTTTTCTCGATTAGATTTATTGATTCATTTGATTTATTTCTTAATATAACCGGATTCATGAAAAATAGAAATCTATTGGATATGAGCTTTTTCATGTTCGTCAATTTTTTTTTATAATAAATTTAAATAATCTCGTGACCTATGGAATTTTGTTATGAGGTCACGCAGCCGATATTAACACAATTTTTGCAATGCAGAAGCGAGCTATTCGTGTTGTTTATGATTTGAGACCAATGACATCTCTCAGAGAAAAAATTAAGGAAATTAATCTCCTAACTTTAGAATCACATATATGAAAACCTGGTATATGTCAAGAGACATATAGAATCGTTTCAAAAAAGGAACGATATCTATAACATTAACACTAGACATAAAAACGATCTTGCTGCTCATAAAACGCGTCTAAACAAAGTTAACAAATCGTTTAAGGGGCAATGTGTGCGCTTTTATAATAAGATCCCAGCTGAAATTCAAAAGCTGCCATTTTATAGATTTGAATGTTTCGTTAAAAGAAAGTCACATGGCAAGGGCTATTATACCGCGTCTGAATATGTTAATTAAAAAAAAAGCCCTTGGAATTGAACTGCTCAGATATCATCAGGTTACTTCATATTATTTTAAATGTCGACTACATTATTGATTACTCAATCTTTTGTATTGATCGGTAAAAGAGCAAGCTTTACTTTCTTGCCCATTCTTCTCTAGGTGATTCAGCATTTGGAATGGGTGGTGATGTCGAAAAGAATTTATTAATGACGTATTTCAAGTTTGATTTTCATTACCTAAAAAATAAATATATTTTTAATTTGCTTAAAATAAAAAAATGTAATTTATCATCATCATCATCATCGCTCAACGTTCAGCCAGTCGCAATGACTGAAAGGGACAAGTCCCGATACACCGAAGGGAGCGTAAATATCGGGGGGAGTGTAGGTTCTAGCTTGGATTAGGAGTGACGGGAGTGTAGAGCCAGCCGGTATTCGTGCAACCTTTAGCCAGAAACTGGATTCGGGATAGGTAATAGATACTATAGTGTGTTAATAAATACAGTGGGGAAGGTATGTTCCTTTTGTTTCTCTTTCGTTCTTCGTTTCTTTTGTTTGGTGAAGGCTTTGACGTCCATTTCTGAGAGTTGAAACAGTTCATCTGTAGCCTTTCTAATTTCTGCTGTACTCTGTACTAATGTCGTTTATTCTTTTTGGTTCCTGTTGTAAAGACTACTGTCTTGTTAAGCGAATCTCCCAAGTGCGAATAACTTTCTTTTGTAGAAGAACTTAAAGCAGAGTTGAATAGATGGTGTCGAGCTTTTAAACAAATCCTTTTTGGATTTTTCTTCAATCGATCTTTCATTGTTTATTTTCTCAGCTTGGTGAAGAAGTTTTTGCAACCGTTAAGAACTTGACAAATGTCATCGACAGCATTTTAAGTTTCCGCTTTGCTCTGTACTACAATCGCCTTTTCTTCTTAGTTCTTGTTGTAATAGCTCGGTCGACCCAAGGCTCTCATGTGTAACTAGGACGTCTAATTTTTCTTTTTGTTGTAGTAGATCTTAAGGCGGTGCTCATTAGATGATGTCGAGCTTTTGTTTTGAAAGAAATCCTAATTTTCTAATTTCCTTCTTCCTTTGATCTTTTATTCTTATTTTTCTTCCTTTGGTGCAGATCTCAATGTCCGTTTTTGAGAATTGGTAAAGATCATCCACAATCTTTGTAATCTCTGGTTTCAGTTAGAACCAACAAAGTTCAGCTATAACCTTATTAATTACGAGCAGCCCATTTTTATTACTTATTACTGTCATAGCTCCTTCTTGTCTTTACAATTATCTCATGTGTAACTAGAGTGTCCAACTTATTTTTTGTCTTTGATCTTAAAGCAATATCTATTAGGTAGTGTTGAACTCTTCTTAAAAGAAAAACTTTCCTAATTCTTATCTTCCTTTAATCTTTCATTCTTTATTTCCTTTGCGTGGTGTAGGTTTTCAGTGTCCATTTCTACTAGTTGATAAGTTCATCCATAGCTTATTTAGTCGTTTCTTTGCTTTGTGCTAATGTGGTCCATTCACTATGGTCCCTGTTGTAATGAATAGTTCATATCTTGTTTAAGCGTGTCTCCCGAGTATAATTAGCTTATTGTTGTATAAATCTTAAAGAGAAGTTAAGTAGTGTCAAGCTCTTCTTAAAATAGATTCTCCTTTCTTAATTAATTTCTTTCGTCAACCCTGCGTTCTTCACTCCGTGCAAGGTTTTCAGTATCCATCTGGAAATCGATGAAGTTCATCAATAGGAGTTTTAATTTCTGATTCGCTCTAATCTAATGTGATCCATTCTTCTTTGTTCCTGTTGTGATAGATGATGCGCTGTTTACACGAGTCGCCCATCTGTAACTAGGGTATCTACTTCTCTTTCTATCGTGATAAGTGTTGAGATGGAAAATCAAAAAAATGTAATTTATCGAGAGAAACTAAGAGGTTTTGAAAGTGTCTCAGTATGTATAACTAAACTGTATGAATAAACTTAGTCTAGTACTTAAGCATGTTTTTCTTTAGTTTTTTTTTTGTTTTTAAAGTATCTCAAGTGTCGCTGCATATAAATTGAGCGTTAATTTTGAATTCTAAATTTTCTATTTTACTTTTTCAATCAAATTTTCATTTCGATTTGACCATAATCTATAATTTGTGTGTTTTATTAGTATAAAAAAATTATCGGTGTGCACTTTTGGATTCTCCAATTTTTTTATATATTGCTAATGGCTTGATTTTATGTTTGCATATGCAGGTGGTTTTTCTGAAGAAAATCGATTTTATACAAAAAAAATCTAACTTCTACCGGTTTGAAGTAATTGCATTGTTGCAATGTTGGTTCTCAGCTACAAATAGCACTACATGATACGAACTACAGATTGCACTATACGAATAAAATGCATTAATAAATGTTGTGATTGAATATGGTTGGAATTATAATATAGTTATTTATATTCGTACAGGAAACTCGAAAGATACTTAACTAAGCTCGGTTGCCCAGGAACTAGGCTTATATATTTTTTTGCACGTGCAATTTGAGTTATGTCAACACGAGTCCGTAGTCTTAATATCATCCAAGTATCGAACAATACATGGTGAGATAACTCAATACAGTGTTATGTGTCTAATAAAATGGACTCATCAAATTGTTTATGGCCTGTGTAATCATTCTAAGGCTGTATCATAGAGCAATATACGGTCCGGAGGGATATCGTAAAACCTATATTGTAGTCCCGGGATATACGGCAACTTTTAATGAACTTTCACGGAATTTCTTACTTTTGTGTGTGTGTGTGTGTGTTTTTTTTTATCTGTATCTTTTATGCTGTATATCCACCTGTTTATGTATATGTATTTACATACTTTAAATTAACGAAAATGAATAACAACATTTTGTTTTGGATTGATGGGGTTCAAAATTCGCAAAAATTTCTCGGAAAATGCATTAACTTATAAAAAGCCCTTACTCCACAGCCATATATTTTCCCACCTCGTGTGACTAAATTGCTACAAACCATAAATGTATAAAGGCGTGTTTTTACCATCACGCTATTTGCCCATTACTGTGTCACTTTCTGTTAACACTTCACAATATAACAAATAAACTTCTATTACATTCAATTTTATGACGATCGGAAATGGATCTGATGGAAGATGTTCATATGTTGTGATTTCAAAATTTTTGTTTTATTTTTACAAAAATTTGGATAATGTAAAATTTCACACCTCATAATGCTGATTACATTTTAGATAAGAAACAAGTTCAATTTTGACTTGAAGAGAAACGGATAGCAAAAAAAAATTGATTCAACAATTGATAAGTATAGAACTTGTAGTGACATCTGTAAGCGTCGAATGGTATTACAATATTTTACACATTCGAGTTTAATGGTGCCGTCGCGCTCATATCAAAAATAATATCTACCAATTGCAGTTAAATGACACCGAATTAGATGGCCATTTTCAATTGGAAACTGCATACTTTAATCCTAAGGATAACAAAAAAAAAACGCTTAGTTAATGGACTTTTTCAAAAGTTACCGAGTTTTCAAGATTTACACAACATACCTCTTCATCGGCGGAAATGTTTTCTAAGCTATTTCGATATTCATTTAGTTTATATTGCATTAAATCATTGTATAAAGCTAACCATTCATAAAACAATGGCATACAAATTGTTCCGTTTACGTGTCTAACAAGAGTACAGCCATAGAAATGGTCTCTGGCAAGAGGCGAAAGATAATTTTTAATCGAAACAGGTCTTGAACGCATTCACATTATAAATCATACAATATTAGAAGAAGTCAAGAGCAAGAAGACATTACAACATTTTAGATATTCCGGTCGTACGTATTAAGAAAACGTAATGCTTGCACTTCGTCCAACGATTCCTTCACTTGACGTTTTCCTTTTGCAGCCCTTTCTCCCTTTTGAAAGGCGTATCATACGTTTGTATTCGAAAACGTATCAACAAAATAACTCACTAGTTTCGAGTCGGCCGTTGGGCAGTAGTTCAAAAGGGCACATAATAACCCCGGCTAGTAGTCGGCCGAACAATTTCTAACAAAGTTCTGAGGTCGCTGAAGGAAGCGACTCGCGCCCTGGAAGACCGTTCCGAACTTACAAAGGGCCACTTAGTTGACTGTATACAGCTTTCCGTGCGGGAATACATAAAGACCGCCATTCTGGACCACACTTATTAATGACTTATTGGTGACTGTCATTTAGCTCCTTCCGGGGATACTTGCTATTTATTTTTCCTGAAAAGCTTATCTTACGAAGACGAATAGGCATCTGAGATTGTACAAATGCAAATTGCTTTACCATATATTAAAATACTTTCTTTTGTTTCGTATTTTACGTGTTCTTAAAACATTTCGTTGTTCAAGTTTTTTTTGCTGACTACAATTATGTGCATATTTATCGTTTGAATTAAAGAACAACTACTAAATAAATGGTTCTTAAATAATGATTGAACTACGATTGTATAAGGTATACGAACTGTATAAGGTATTCGGTCTAATATTATTATGTATTTCTAATAAAATTTAATTACATAAATACTCTTTGATATTAATAGAAATCGACATTCGTTTTACCTAAAATAAAATATTGTAATAAGGAAATGAGTTATTTTCAATTATTCCAAAAAAAATCTAGAAGTTTCAACTTTTCTTTAAATCGTCGATATAAGATAACGATAAATTACAAAATAATTAATTCACTTCGTATTCATATTCAATTCATATTATTTCAATAGCTCTTATAGACGTCGACTTATTCGTTTTTAACTTATTATATTTATGTTTAAATTTGACATTGATTGCGTCAATACGTATAACAGTTTAGAAAATACGTAACACGCGGTGATAACTCTATTATAAAGAGCCTTTGAAGCAAATAGTTTTGACTTCAATTCTGTGTAACTACGAGCGAATTAACCGTTGAAGCTCTGGCTCGAGTGTCTCAGAAAGCACACGTTTAACTTTCAATATAAACAGGTTTAAAAAGGTTTTGCGATGTCGGATCGAGATTATCTTTCGTTTCTTAGGTCTTGAAATAGCTTTTGTCCTCCTGTTCGTCTGCGTGGGCGTTTTTTTCCTGCCTTCCTAGTCCTAAGTCTGAGTGGTTGCATATTATTTAAACAAAAACTCTTACTCCTGCGCAACATTTAATCTATCGATCGTGATGTTTAATTAATATGACCTATTTTTTTAGGATAAGCTACATTTTTATTAATGTCATTTTATTTTAAAGGATTAGTGAGAATTCAATCGAAATACGCGCAGCAAATTAGCGAAGTGCTCATTTATTAAGCGTGTAATAAATAAATAGACAGATAAAGAGATAAGCTATGTGGATTAATAATAAAAAACAAACTGGTTTTGTTGTCTTTCGTGATATCTTCGTAACTTCGTTAAATAAAATAAAACAAAGATGTTGAAAAAATGCTAATAGAACTCGCACCTTAAGGGTTCTGTGCCAATTAATATTTTTTTCATATATTTTTTTGATTTATTTTTAATATTTAAAATATCCGGGTGAGAAGTTAAAAACAATTTTTTATATAATGAAAGACAGGAACTGTTTAACCGTTGGTCGACTGTATGTCTGAGGATTTTTGCCATTATAAATTGACGTCAATTTATAATGGTAAAAATATTTTGAATATATATGTAAACATATATTATAATATATATATATATATATATATATATATATATATATATATATATATATATATATATATATATATATATATATATATATATATATATATATATATATATATATATATATATGTGTTTACATACATATTCCGACTACAGATCGTCAGACATCAATTTATCATGGTAAAAAATATTTTTACTCAGACATACAGTCGACTAACGAAGTGATCTTAAAACAGTTCCTTGCTGTCTTTCGCATTACGGTACCCTAAAAGTTTGTTTTCCTGCTCAGCCGAGCTTTTATTATCATTAATTATGCACGAGATCAAAACCTTTGACCATACGGTCATACATTACGGTACATACGGTACGATCATGTTATAAGTCACACTCTACTTTAATTCAATCGCTCACAACTTACAGCTGGTCATCAAAGCACTCCCGACTTACCGTTAGTAATGATTATACACCGCCCGCGGTACTCCGGTTATCCCGGATTTTCAGTTCACATCCTATACGTTGTCCGATCGTTGTACGTCCCGCAAACGCTGTGACCCGCCCACCGGACACTTCAGTTCGCTGACTCAGTGGTCTAAGTCGGCCGACCCCAGCGTTTCTGCGTATTCTTCGTTTTTGCCATCCTTCTGCCTATCGGATCTCACCTAACGGCTAAACTCTAGAAATAGCAAGGCAGCCGGATTGACTCTGCCGATATTAATTCTACTGATTAATTGACGAACCGTATGGATTAGCTTGATTTAATTACTTTAAATTCTGTTTCATTGACGTATCAAAATAAAATGAAAAGTTTTAAATGATATCATTTCGTAATGTTTATAGTTCACAAAAAAGGTCAAGTGCTGAGTCGGACTCGTATACGAAGGGTTCCGTATTACTGTAGAATATTTATATTTAATACTTCGCTTTTTTTTAATAGTTCAGAGATATAGTTAAAACAAGAGAGGTGACATAGCGATATATGATTATTCGTATAAAAATCTGTAAAGTAGTAAACAGGCTTTGAAACCACGTTAGCTGCGACCGATCTACGATATAGCGTCTGTCAACTCCCAGAGATTGTGTGGGCATAGGTCTATTTATTGTTGTGGTAAAATAGAGTATACCTACTTAATAGTATGCACTAGGGTCAGACCAAGTTTGTATTGTCGCATACGTCGCAGGAGCAAATTAGCTCGATTTCGTTTCATACTTGACCGGATTTTATTGTTTAACTTAACCTTATGCATTATAGTTATCTTAGAATAAACTAAAAAAAAGGCGAAGAAACACATTTCCTGTATGGAGATCCCCTTTAATTGCCAGTTTTATTTAATTTTTAATATTTTTTTTATGATAGCGGCCATACTAATACACACACTGTGAAAATTTTAAGTGTCTACCTGTTACTGTTCAAAAGATGCAACTCTGTGATAGACGGATGGAGAGACAGCAGTCTTAGTAATAGAGCCCCGTTGGAACACTCTGAGTACGGAACCATAAACGATACAAAGAAAATCCAATTTAATATCTGAATAGCGAGACCGAATGTATGTATTACTCCGCTTATAATATACAGATAGACAAATTGAAATTATTTATTTGACTGGGACACATCATTGTCTGTGACAGTAGGCATGTTCACGCGTAAGCGTTTATTCAAGGGGCAGTAAATACGACAAACTCATTAATACAGATAAGCTCCGTGAAAAAGCCGCGAAGCCGACATCAAACGACGCGTAAAGATTTAAGATAAATTTTCTGTCTCCTTCTTCATTTCTGTTTCCTCGCTCTACTGAAAGCTCGGCGAGCGGCGACGGCCCGACGGTCAACGGCATCGCTTTCGAGATGGAAGGAGCCAGGTTCGAGCTTGAACACGGGCGAATCGATCGACGAATTTGCAAGTTAAACCAAATTACACCACTCGATCCCATTAACAGCATATTAAGCTGTCGATCCAAGAGGTTTTCGTCATCTCGATGACCAGACCCGTAAGTTCGTCAGCAGCTTCAAGTCTGCAGCAGGAGAACGCAATGGGCTTAATTCGGAGTCCCTCGGTCTGTAATGAACGACTGTGGGATGGTGTGCCTCGGAAGTAGCGTAATTTGAACCCGACACAGAATCGCTGTTATCGGTAACATATAATGTTTGATGGTTCCAAGGAATATCAAACGAGATATTTAATGTGATGTATCAAACACGCTCGCATTCTATTTTAATTAATTTGTGATTTTATAAATAAAACTAGAAACAAATATGTAATCCAAATGTATAAAAATGGATGTTGCTGTCCGAAGTTAGTAGTTTTCGACACCGTCTAATCAAACATAATGAAAGGTTGGTGTTCTTATATGTATGTTTTCATGGAAAAGTTTTTTATTCAATCCATTTTTTAACATTTGTCCCCGACTTCGCCTGGGTTTTGTACTATTACAGACTACTGCACTGATTTTTAAAACTATGTTAATGGAAGAAATTTATACATACATATTTTATTTTAATACTATTACTTACCCCGGCTTCGTGCAATTCGGATCTGTGACCGGTAGCGGTATAGAAATCGAAAACGTGACGGGGAGCAGAGTTGAGAACCGAAGCCTGGATCGAAACTATGTGCAGGATCGGGATTAGAATTAAGATCGTAATCGGTATTGAAATCTGGAACTCTACCGGGACTACAATTGAGGCGGGAACGAAATTAGGATTGACAAATCGATCAGTGTATCAGTATAAAAGATGATGCAGTATTATATCCAAGCAAGCGAAGCCGCGACCGGAAAGCTAGTAATTGTATAATATTTTTATTAACATTTATTGTAGATATATTATAATATTTAAGTACGAATACAAATCTCCGTCGCGCAGAGATAAGACGTTCGCCTTATTAAGAGACGACTGGCAAAGACTCTAGTTTTTTTTAACTAATTTTAAGTATTTTGTTTAAACTTCTTTATGAAGCCAGTGCAAGTATTTATTGAATATTACATAAAACAATATAGAATCTGCTCATTTTGTAAATCAGTTTAATGACACGTATCTATTTTATTATTGTAATATTAAATAAAGTGCATAAAAATAACTCTGTGGTGTCTCGTATTCTATGTAGTAAATAGTCGGATATTTGAAATCCACACTGGTATAAAATAAATTATATATATATATATAAAAATACGATGCCAAAAAAATATAAATACCTAATATATTTTTTTAGATAATGTGTAATATGCACTCTAGTCCTGACATTAACAGTGTTTTATCTTAATTACACATTAAACGCAAAAATATAAATATTTGCTCATATACTACGTGCTCTTAATGAACTCATCACTTATTAGTTTGAGGAGTGTGTACTCTTAATTAATTTTCATACAGCGCCCCCCGTTGGTATGGTCATCGAACTTTAAGAATAAACATAAAATAAATCAGCCTAACTCGAAGAGTCTACTGTAAATATCGAAGGTTTTGGCTATCCACCTAAATTACTGTATTGTGATTCACTTTTATGTTTGTTAATGTTTTGACTGAACACAATCGGTCATTATAGATATCTCGAGGTTTAACTCAATGGATTTCGTGGAAAGTGCATATCGTTTTTTTTTTTAATTGGATTGTTATCTGAATACTGTCAAGCTTCGCAATAAATATTCGGCATGTAATAAAAATAAAAATCTCATAGAAAAATTGATCAAACCACGTTCTTTAGCTTTCCAGTAAAGTGTCGAACGTAATCAATAAATATGAGTTCAATAGGTCATGTGTGATATTGAAATGTATGTGTTTTATTTCAGGTTGCATTTTAAAATGATTATTTGATCTTTTACCGTGAGAAGTGATTTACAAAAACTAGATGATATTTCTTGATTTTTAGTAAACAAGTAGACATTCAGTCTTTTATACAAGATTGGATGTCCGACTTACATATAGGACTGACTTCATGATCAATAAGTGTATGGTTTTAACTACTAAATAAAGCGATGGAGCGATTTGGATTCAACAACCATAAGTAATTTAAAATACAGTACAAATAAATGAAAAATATATATTACGACTCGACTCTGCAAATGTATTATTTTAATCTCATATCGTATTCGATGGAGTGTTCTTTCTCGAGCGAAACGAAATCCCTTTTTATTTGCACGAACGTGTATGCGAAACGTTCGCTTTTAAAGAAAGAAAAATATCGAGTCGCGTTTTACTTAGAATTCGTATAGAGTTATTCTAAAAAGGCGTACATCTGGAATGTGCCCTTTAGATAAAAGCGAAAGGGACCAGGGGCGTTCGCGGATAGGGAATAATGTATTCGGCGGAATTAAATCAAAGGTCTCGCTTAAGAATTTTCCGCCCGGTTTTGAGGCGGCCGGCGTCTCTCGCGTTCGGGAATGAAAAATGGCTTTTCATTGCGAGAACGGCTTTCGACCGATGCTTTTTTTTCCTCTTCTTCGTATAATGATTAATTTCGCATTAGATTTATTTTATTCAAGCTTCAAGTGTTTCACTATATTCCTTTTGTGTAGATAATTGAATATGTCGCATTGTCAGTTTGGGCTGTCGTATGAGAAATATATTTAGACGTGTATGAGTTGCGGGTGCGTCTTAGTCCGCATAAATAAACTTAAGGCTATAACGATTTTCCACTTCCTTCGTGTCGATTCAACTCAGAATTCAATTCCATTCCGATTCTGATTCCCGGTTCGAACTTGGTTGTGTGCCTTCGTCGATCGATATCGATGACTTTAAAACGTCACTGAAATCGGTTTTGATGTTGTAAACCTGTAACAGGTTGATTTAAACACTTTCCGAGATAACATAATACTCATGTCGATAACGTTTTTAATAATATATGTACTATAATAATAAAACGCATAATCAAGATTAATATAAGACGTGATTTTGTTTTATTTGCATGTGGGGGTTATTATCCCTAAGCGACAATGAAAAAAAATCTTTCAAATAAGTAAGTAGGTCACGATTCTGTTCAAGTAACTCAGCCTGCACGTCTATTTTTATAGACGATGCTTTTCACTGCTCTGTGAATCAAATACTGGCTAAAGGTTTTTGCAACTGCTTAGAAATGATCTCGGGGAAAAAAGGCAGTAAGGCCCAGACCCTCCCTTCTCTTCTCTATGACATACCTTCTGATGGGCAAAAATTTCCCGTAAGCCATTCAGGTATAGAACTTTTCCTAGAATTGCAATAAATAGGCACTTACGCATATAATTTAAAAATTTTCTTACAATTTTCTCAAAACATTATAGATTCTTATAAACTATTAAGTTTGTTAACTGGTTGACAATTATGTTGATTTGCAATTTCTTAGTTTATCAATGTAACATGGACCTTCAATTTTTCCAGTATTTAATGTGTGAATTTCGATAAATAGCGCAAAATTGTAAACAACGATTAAAAAAATTTTTATTTATTCGAGTTTTTTCGTTTTTTTGTATGTTTTGAAACTATTTTCCATAGTAATGTACATTTTTTACATTATCAGAAGGTAGAGGTTTCAATGAACAAAAAGCGCACCGACATTTTTGAAAAGCAACTTTTTTTACGTGAGTATTTTCGATTGAAAATGAAGTTATTTTTTCGATATAAAATCAAAATAAGGGGAAAAAATAAATAATTTGAATGGAAAAATTATAGCGAATTTAAGATAAAATAAGTTCTTCCAAATTTTGTAAAAAACATTTTTGTGTGGGAGATAAAATAAAAAGCCAAAAAGTCGGTTATTTTGATTTTTTGCAGATATTTTGAAGTTATATGAAAAAAATGTACGTAAAAAAGTTGTAGATGTTTTATTATCTACAACTTTGCCATTTAACTTTTTTCAACAGGAGTTGTAATTTTGCCAGAAATTGAGATAAACCGTTTTCCACCCTTAAAGTTCACCTCCTCCAATTTCCCGACCTAAAAAACGCCCGTAAAGTATTTTTCCTATTATTTTTGTTATATTTTCTTCCTTTTCCAATGAGTGTCATCCTGTTCTAAACTTTTTTCTGTCTCAAACATATCGGTCCTGGTCTACAACCTTTGGAGCTATTGAACCTATTCTGAAAATTATTTCGCCAATCAAAAGGGTGACATTTTGATTTCACAAAAACAAGTTTTTAGCTCAAAATCTCAATATTTATAAATCAAATCAGAAAAAAAGCGCTTATTGACTGCTTATCGGCGTGCGACGATCCAGTTGTTTGGCAGACGTGGAAAACAGTGTACTACAAAATTATAAAAATCATCATTGGACATACGAAAAAAAAGTCAACAAGAAGACATACATTCCAAGACACAATAATTTTTTTTATGCTAGAATGAAAATGAAAATCGTGGAACGGTATTATATGACAGCGTATGGTGATCATTAAATGTACTTAGCTTTATAATTTATATCTCTCTCTCTCTCTCTTGTCTCTCTCTCACGACCCTGTCGCCGTGGATACCACACGAATTTCTTTACCTTACGAGCGATCATGTCGTTGAACACCATTACGACCTCGATCCTTGTCCTGGTCTCGATCCTTGTCCCCGTTACGCCCTCGATTCGATTTCGATGGAAATATCTCAAAGGAACATCATACGATTACATCGAAACAAACGTATAACCGTTAAATTATTTTGTTTTAAAACGATCACGTATCGCTGTTTATCCCCATATGCGTCTTACCTGAAATTCCAGATTTGAACTAGACTCGAGTTTAATCCTCTTTTAGAAATAGCTGTTAATAATAACCGATCGATATAAAAAAAAATTAAGCTGAATAAGCTTACGTGTGTTAGACATTTATTTGTATATTCGCAAGAGAAAAACCGCGGGTAGGAGCTAGTGTACTCTAAAATTTAGCCAAATAAAGTATTTCCATACCAACATATTGCACTAAAAGTCGACCAGACAATCTATAATATACAATCAAAAAACAATAATGTGTATCGGTCTAGTGCTTCTAGTGCTGTAGGCACACAAGCAGACAGGGAGGTTGTGTTTTATAACATGCAAGGATATTTACACTAAATTAAAAAAAAAAATTAAAGTTGTTTGTTGGTATGTAATCTCTGTAATGACAAACCGATTCTAAAAAACAATCAACCACTAACAGAAAGCTACATAACACATAAGTAATGCGAATTAAATATAAATCTAAGTCCCTTTTATATTTTTCAAGTGTCATTACAGTTCAATACTTTAATCGCTCAGTGATAACAAACATACATCCTCAATTCCATGTTTCCACCCTTATAATACTGGTTTAACATCCGGCCAGCTCATTTGTTTGGCTTCGCGTAGCATCTCTGTGCATGTTCTATCGTATCCTTAGTAGTACAAAGAAGCTGTATATTAGGATTAAAAGCGCTTAATCAGCCGTTAATACTCGTTTAGGCACGAATTAAACAGCCTACGATTTACATGGCTAATAAAAGCATTACACTTGCATTAAAGTGGCTTAAAACATTATAAGAGCAGATAAACGTGGATGCATTATTTTTAAATGTTCGTTTGTAGAACCTAAATTTTCCATAGATTAACATGGTTATTTAATTGCATTACAGAAGTATTATTTTAACATTGATTTGAATGAGAAGCATTACTTGGGTTGATTTAAGGTTTTGTAAATGTTCACAGTTCGAATTAAAATATAATTATGCACACTGAAAACGTAATTATTTACAAAACGCTTTTGTTAGATAAAGCATTTAAATTTAGCAAATTTAATCCTCATAGCATTTCATAATCGATATGTGATTTGGTATAACGATAATACAACGACGCTCATCATAAATAAGTGTTATGTAATTTTTTTTCGGGTAAATTTTACACTTTTTTTTCTACATCTTTATACATATTATTACTGTAATTTACTGCCAATGTTCGTATAGGTTCCATTTAAATGAGATAATTTTCTATTTTTTCGTTTAAGATGAAGTTATGTATTAAAGACGTATTATTATTGGTACGAAACTTGGCAAGGACTTCACTATGGACTGCAGGCATCTTACAAAGATCAAAAAAAAATATATTTTTCGTTTAAAAATTACTTACAAAATGGTCTCGATCTAAAATAGTTTATTGAGACATTAAATCTGTTTATTAATTTCATTAACTGTAAAAATACTGACGTAAACACTTATTATTCTATAACATAGGTAATGAGATTAGCCCTACAAATATTTATAAAACTACATTTCTTTGAATGATATACTTTAATTCTATGCTCATCGAAACGCATTAATCCTTTTATCAGCTAAAGCAAGACCGAACGAGCACACATATATGAAAAAAATATTTATAACAGAAAAAAAAACAAAAAAATTTAATCATTCTTTAAATTTTCAATACATCTTTTACTTAACGATCGCCATATTTTATTAATTTTTTTGTTAATTTAATTCTAGCGAAGATTTCGCATAGCGAAAATCTCAATTTTATCACGAGATTTAATATTAAACGCGACAAATTCAATTTCGTTTCAGCGCTCGCGATCGCCCAGCAACTCGACGCAGAGGCAATTAGACGAGGCGGATCTGTTCATGGACCTGATCAAAGACGTCGCTAACGAGCTGGACATCGACGTGCTCTGTCATAAGGTCACTTCATTTCGTTTAATTTCGCTCACACAACGAATTAATGAATAAACGAAATTAACATACATATACTCACGTATACACTAATCCGAAAACAGAAAACTCTCAAAAAAAAGGAATATTAGAACAGTAACCCTGTATTATTTATTTCTAAATGCGTGGGTAACATGTTTACATATATTTTTTTATTAGAATGTTTCAGATTACAATGGATGTTGTTTGTTTAAATCGAACGTGATTTACAGCTAATCGTTTTATAAATGATTTATAATTTCCTTCACACTGTTAGAATGTGTTCGGAACTACTCGCCGAAGGACGAGTAGTTTCGAACATTCATATGTACCCTGAATTAGACAAGTAATTTTCTTTAGACAAACAGTGTGATCAAAAGCAAAGTGCGGCCAATTATAGATGTTTAAGTGGTTCCAATTCGGAGTACTATTTTTAATCAATGATTGAATGATTTTAATGGGCTTGCTTTGAAATAAAAATTTTGCATCTAAAGGACAAAAAGAAACGAAAACGTCAAACATTATCTGTTAGGTATTGCTTTGCTACCGCCACGTCGTCGTCAGTTTTCGGCGTCTTTAATTTAGTGGCTGGCGATGGCCTGGATCGCATTTATTTGTTATAAAGCGATAGAGAAACGCTAAAACAAAACAGTGGAAAGAAAAAGGAACATACTACGAAAGAAGCGGCCTGGTCTCGCTCACTGCGCGCGCGCCCTTTTCCTTTCTCCGTTTTGGTCCAATGTCTTGATCACCGACTTGATAAATTTACCGAAATTAAGATTGGTACACACGATGCCGACCCAATGGTCGGAAGTCATCACATAATGTCCCATACGAAAAATTATATGCGCTTCGGCGATATTAATTTGTACTGTGATGACCGCTAGATGGCGGTTCTTTTAGTTACGGAGGTGTTGAGGAAAAATTGTGTGGAGGGATATTTTATTTCGGATTATTATTATGTCGTAACATTATCTAATGCAATTTTTAATCAAATGATTTCTTATATTACTGAAGGCATAAATAATAGAGTTTTTTAATCAAAGTTCAGAGAAGAAAATTTTTGTTATATACCTAAGTAATTTAAAAGTTGCAAAAATATTTTCTTCAACTAATTGGTTTTAGGACTGTGCCTCAAAATCTTAACGAGAGTTATTTTATATAATTTCCATTATCACTGATCAAATTAAACGATAAAATCTCGGCACCTAAACCTGCAAACAGTAAACAAAATTTGACTATAGAACGGTCCTATAACCTATAAGGATTTGTGTTGTTTTCGATGGAGCAAAATAACAGCAATCATGCATCGATCTTCTCCAATTGAGATATGACATTGAAGGGCTCGTTAAAACTGAACCATGGGACGTAACGTCTTGTATATAAAATAAGCTTTCGTTATATAATTAATGTCAAGTAGAATACATAAGTTAAAATATATTATAAATTAAATTAATATAGCCTTGGTATCGCCGCTGGTTGTACATTGCTTTTCACTGGGCGATCACTTAGCGCTGATACGTATCGAGCGGATTTTGCCATGGCAACGACTTTGGAGGGCTGCATACAACTTTATAACAACATAGACACTTTATTATATAAGGGAATAAATATAACGTAATAATAAATGTAATATAAATTGACGCCTATTTCTCAGAAGGTTGGGTTAAGGGATTTCCATTTCGTATACCATCTTTACATGTTTGTTTCACTGACATCTATCAATCTTTTAATGCAAGCTCGTCGGTTTCTGGTCCCTCTTGAAAGTATCAAACGTATATGGTTTTGTTATACAGCCAATTAGAATAGTAGATTATCGTCTACCGTCTTGTAATTTTAACTGCAGATTGATATTAGCGGAGGAATTACCGCTGGCTGGATACGTGCGGCACAATGAATTTTATTTAAAACTCAAAAATAGCTCATAAATCAAGTTATATAATTATCGTTTCTATAAATATCCTCTTTTATCTCTTACAGGGTTTTATCATTATTTCAAATCATAAAGCCTCTTGTTACACTGTGAATGTCACATCTCTCGTGTAATCATTGATATTAGGGAAAATAACAAAGTTACATAGTATATGAGGTCCGTATTATGTATAGCATGGCTCACAAACTTTGCGAGAATTAAAAAAATCACTGTTTTGTTCGCGATGTGCAATAAAACATTACTAGAGGGCGTGATTTTTCGGTCCTTTTCCCGAGATTGTTTCCAAGAAAACAATTCAAACGAGTGCTAGTATACCGCACAGGAGTACTCCTCAAGTGGGATTGTGCCAACTGGACCCTGTATTCTAGTCGGAACTGATTCATGTCACGTGATCAACGGGCACACATGACATGCATCCCTAATATATATCCACGCAGAGAAAACGGCTTCCAACATCTTATTACTTTAAGTGAGCCATTCTTGGATATACAATTTCCGGAACGGCTGTAACGATTTCGATCAAAATTTGTCGTATGGTAATGTGTATCTTTTAAAATTTATCTGTATAGGTGTCTCCCTGGAAAATAATGATTAAAAAAGATATCCCATCTTATAAAGTTTGATATAATTGAATTGTTACTACGTTTTATAGTGCCAAAGTATCAATATGTGCTTTATGTAAGTTGTCAACCACAAATGGCATGACACCACATCATATTAACTAGACATAATTAACGTAACAGCAATTAATAGAAAAATTTTGCATATTATATAATGTACGTATAATACGTATCTTATAATTTATTAACAATAAATCTAATACGTACGTATAATATTTATTGTTGATAATGAGCATGGGCTACTTTTCTCGTGGAAAATCAATACATTTCCACGGCACATAGGAAAGACTCTAAGCAGTGCCCGATTGTCCAGGTACTACACCATGAAAAGACCATAGAACAGACCCTGTCATTGGAGGCTGCAGGAAGTGAGTCTCGTTTAGAAGATACGACGTCAAATAAATCGCGTCTTATTACAATGGAGGCAGTCGTTCGGAGAGCTCGTACACGCGCCGGCGCAGTTCGCAGTAGATTTCGCCGTTTTACGGGGCAACTGTAAATTCTGTCGCGGAATTAACTCTCGTAAAATCATCTTTAACGGCGGGCGCGTTATTCAAAGCGAAACTCCGAAGACGACAGAGGAAACGTCGGCCGACGCAAATCTCCGGCGGACGCTTAATGTCGAAAAGTCGAGAATCGACCGGCTCGGGAGTGCTCGAGTGATAAAGTTGGGACGCTGAAAGCGACTAAACAAATTAGACTTTTCGTGAATAAACAAAAGCTATAGCGAAGTGTCCATCGTCGATTCATTCGTGCACTGAAACGAATGAAGTAATGAAGGGCCGATTTTGAAGTTTGTTCCTGAACAAGAATGGAAATCCGGAAAGTCGCGTAAAGCTTTTACAACTATCGAATAGAGCTTTAAACGAATAAAATTAGGCTGACACACATTGTTATTTCTGGTACGTTTTTTGAATGAGAGCTTTGAATGATCTTTCTTTGTATGTTCGCTCTTATTGAACGCTGGCTGAAAACAGTTGTACCGCACCTCGTGTAGAATGTTCATCCGTTGATTCCGGATCGTGAGGATCGTCAACACGCCCCGACCTAGAACGGGTCAAAATATACAGCTAAGGTAGATTTTAGCCCTACATTTTGATCCATTCGGATTGAGAAACTTAGAGACGTCCCTCAATCTGAAAAAAATGTAGGAGATGTGCAAATGTGCGCTAAAAACCAGGCACTACCATCTATCTCCCTGTTTCGTTCTTACAACAACCAGGGGAATACGAAATCTCGTTGTTAATTTGTAACGCATTTGTAATTTATTACAATTGTTATGTTACTAAACATTTTTTTTCCAAATTCATTACGTGTATTCTAATATTCTTTATTGCATCTACAAAGTCACCGATGTCCATTATTTTACATTTACGAAAAAGTTTTATTTCCAAACCGCGCTTACAATAAACTGAAATCTCATGATCTTAAATGCTCAAAGGAGCATCGAAGGACTTAGATTTCGAATGTTTTAATAGTGAGATTCTCTATAGCAATCCAAACAGGATACCTGTTTGAAAAGTAATTTTAAACATCACCGAACCGGATATTAAATAAAGTTACTGTAAACATTCATTAAATATTGAAAAAAAGTGTACTTGTTCATCGAGAGAAGGAAATGAGCGGTTGACTAAGAAGGTTTCCTCTCACACGACCAACCCCGGTTTATCTTGAATGATACACAGCGCTTTATAGTACAACTACAAAGAAAATTTAAAACGAAATCTTTCATATAATTCCTTGGTTATACAATATCATTTTTAACGATCCTCCACAAAGAAACTCGCACTGAGAGGAAAAAGAAATTTCCACATTTTTTTTTAATCTAGCCACCAACGAATCTGCAGAAAGAGCAAACGGTCAGTATCATTTAATTGAACGTAAGAATACACATCGTATTTTTTATTTTGGTATTTTCATTTCGTTTAAAAATTAAAAGAAAAACACGCTAGATTTGCGTTTTTATAAAAAATATTTGCGTGTATTATAAATGGATTTTAATACATTTTCTCCGTTCACATATTTACGTGACGGTAATGATGTACGTTTTGCTTCATTGTTGTAGAAGCATAAAGTTATTTTTTAAGTAGGTAGAGTACAAAATATTAAGAGGGCATTTAACTTTTCCGAGTAGTTGTATAAAAACTTGTTTGTTTGACTTTTTAGCAGTGGTACTTTGGGCAGATTTTACGGTTGAACTAACATTTTATGAAATAATCATGTTAGAATTCTGTAGCACAGAGCGAAATCGGAATCATAGTCAAAAGAAAGATCGCTTAATATAAAAAATAAAGAAATCCATTTTATGTACACTCGTGCGGAGCCAAGGCACTCAACTAGTTATTAATCAAATAGTTCATAATAAACAGGAATGAGAGAGAGAGAGAGATCAATAATATGAAGGAGTAAGGAATACAATCTATGTTTGATAAGTCTCCGGCGCAGTCAGTTGCTAGCAAAATTCATTAATAGCTTATTTACATGTAGCGTATACGAATACGCTAGGTACGAAAAAGTAAGGGATTCATTTAATATCCACTGGGGCAAATTCGAGAGCATAGTTTGTAACTAAAAACGAACTTTGAAAATTTGATCTATAGCTATTATACGTCACTCTCGTTATGATCCAAGCATTGAATTACTCTTCAGATCTCCCTAACAAAAATCAAAAATATATTTTTATTTTGACAAATATGTTTGTGTGATCCACACCAATAAATAAAATTCAGTACGTGTATATTAGTTTCTTTAAGCTAATCTTGGAAGCGGATAGAAGTATTAATTGTAATCAAATTTTGCACATTGGTCATCACTTGGCGAACCAAATATAATACTTTTTGTAAAAAAACAATGTATTGTACAAAAGTAGCAGGGGCATTCATGGGAAGATAAAAATCGACATCGGGATTGGCAGTGGAATAGAAACACGACGGGAATAAAATTAGAGAGCTGTATTCGGTTCGGAAAAATCAACGTTAAGTTGAAATTTACGATCAGCGAAATGACCCAAAAAGTGATAATATTTAATAAAAAATAGATGAAATAATAATGATTCTTCTATTTTTTAGTTCACTATTAAATGCATATACATTATTTATTATTATTATCGGTCTGTATTGTCCCATTACTGTGTATCCAATGCTAAACAACAACAGGAGTTTTTAGAGGTCTTTTTATTCCATTTTGATCGATGGGTGCTTGTGCTGAGCAATGGCGTGAGCTCTCAGTTCTTATCGAACGAGTCCAGATTGTCTCGTTCTGTTTGTCTCTTCTCTTATACCATACTTAAAAAATAATTTTACTAAACAACTATCAAAGTCCTGCAAATCAATAAAATTCCTTCAAGAAAATATAAAATGGACCATAAATAACATCGAATCGCCAATTAGTATCAGGGAAGTAAAGACTCAATTTTTTTGAATAACAAACAGAGCTATGGAATTTGTTTGTCTAATATTTTATGAAGTAAGAAGCTTACCGCTTCTCGACCTAAATATAGCGAATTACCGTAAAACCTTTGAACGAATCGCGTTGAAATTGAAGCATTTTAATCCGTAGTCTAGGAAACGCAACGAGATAGCGCCTCACGTACTCAAAGCGATTTACGTTGAGAAGTAGCAAACATTTAACTCGGTTTCATACACGGAATACCCATTTGTCGTATAGGAATAAAATATTTATCAAAATTTATTTTATTTTTTGATACGTCACAAATAAAAGTTTCCTCGTCAGCTTTTTCAAATTATAATTTTCTCATTTATAGACATCGCCTCTTATGGACTTTCGTTACATATTTAAAATTATTCATCACGTAACTGATCTTCGTCCACTTTGTATTGCGTTATTCGTCCAACCCTTCATTCAAACCATGACACTTTTTCATATCTTTGTAAAGTGGCAAGTATCAAGACATGGATATTGGAAAAAAAATCATTCATTACAAGGAAACGCGATCTTAGCTGATTAATGACGATCAATAGTCACTGATAATAGAATACGTTCACTTTAAACAAGCTTTTTGGATCTTGGAGTTTGATCAAAACGGCATTTCACCTTCCACTGAGGAGCTTTAGGAAATTCAAGGTCGATGAAACGTTCTTCTGTTACACTTTTTGCTTTTTTTTTTATTAAATTTTCAAATTAGAATCGATATTTTTCCATTTCTTCCAGACAAACTTTCAAACGCTTTGAGGCATTTGAAAGATGACTTTCAGGCTACCTTCTGTTAGGTTACTATCTTTTGGAAGGTTAATTCCATACTCGATGCCTCTAGAACCACCGAGTCCAATCGTAATTCATCCATAGAATATTCCCCAAAACATGTGTTTTGTCAAAATTTGATAAAAATTTGTTACAACAATCAAGGCAAAATTTTATTCCGATCCACCAATAGACTTCATCATCTATTTATCTTTACCACATGTAAATAATGGGACTCTTTAAAACAACATCAATCTCGGTGGGGTTTTTTAGTGGTCACTAAAAGTTTTCATTGCCAATCTTGCGGCTTCATTATAATGCGCTCGTCACTATGTTCGATGGGTGAGACTCGTAAATGAATTAAATGGTCTTAAATTTAATGGGTTTACTAGTGGCAATTGAATGATCTTATTCTTGCAATAAGATCAACTTACTAGCAATATAATCGTATTGTCATTAAGCTCTGTTTGTAATTTGTGAATTATAGATGCAATAAATTAGAGTAAATAAAATTTCAGTCTTTTCATAAAGTTACAAAACTTCGGTATTGACCAATCTATCAGAAATGTATTATAATGTGATTCGTAATATTCCTCATTTAGATTCGGGCGACGCAAAATTCGCGTTACTTAGTTATATTTGAAAACTAGATGTCGGACTTTAGATATTTTAATCGGTTATTTTGATGTGAACTCAATAATTAGTTTCCGTTGAATTTCTATAACTAATATTCACCCTTTCAGCTGCTCAATTATACATGCGTGTTTGAATTATTAATTTTTTGGGAATGTGATTGATGATTTGTTATTGGTGTCGCGCTGAAAATCGTTTGAGAGCACCACAAAAACTTTCCATTAAATATTTCAGGCATAACTTTTGCATGCAGTTATCCCTGATCAGAAAGCGTTTTGTGTCCGGTAGTGCGAGCAGTTTCGTTGGGTTAATCGCAAGATTACATAAAAAAAGTGGAATACGAATTTATGGGAGAAGAACTACCAGAAGAATTTTCTTTTTGAGATGCTTAATCTCAAGTCGCCAAAGATAATTAATATTATTACTAGTTTTTTCTGGACCATGTTCGGATTCTGGATCAAAGTAATTTCTATATCTCCTATTTTTAGTAATCAAAGGGCGATTATTTACCCCCTTTAAATTTGGCCTACCATAAGACATGGAGAATATTATAAAATATTTTAGACATATCGCATTGAAATAGATAGAGAAATAAAAGATGGTAAATATTTTTTTGGTTAAAAAGTTTTCAACGGACCGTTGTTTTATTATTTATTATCATTTTAAAATTATTGTTTTGTACTAACAAAATTATATTAAAATCGTATAACTGTACCAAGGTTGTCATACTTTATAAAATTGTTAAGAATATTTTTTTATTGTTCATATTTTGGCAATAATTATTATATATAATAATAATAATAATATTTTTTATTGTGTTCTATAGATCTTGGTGAACGTGTGTCTGCTGACGTCAGCGGATCGAGGCAGCTTGTTTCTAGCCAAGGGTATGCCACCCTCGAGATATCTCCAAGCTAAATTGTTTGATGTCACAAGAGACACGGGTAAGGAATTTTGCGCAAAACTCTCTTTGAACAGTTGGATATATGCACTAGATTTATTTTTTTTTATTTTTAGCTTATTCTGTAAATGTGAATTACATAGGAAATCTCGCTTGGAAACTAATATTGAATTGGGCACGTCATGAACAAATCGAGATGTAGATTAAGAAGTTCGTATAGAAGAAATCCCTACTATCAAATAGTAGGACAACACACAAAGATTAATTGCATGGTGTGCGAAAAATTTAAACTTTAATTCCAGTGTACTATTATTGTTATTAATAATCAGTTCGACATGAATGTAAGTTTTAATTCTTCATGGGCGTGTCGTTAATATTTTTACATGGCTTATATATGCCTTATATATATATATATATATATATATATATATTTACTTAAATATAAAAGTGTGTTTACTTGCTACAGTAGTCAGCATTATAAAAAACAGATGACACTGCAGATGAACCTCTTTATCAACTTATTTATAAAACCAAACTCAACGTAACTTAACCTATTTTTCTGAAAAACAATATGTAATACGTTTCATTAGGTTAACTGGAAGTATTTTTGCAAATGCTATTCGGTTATTTTTCCACAAAACACAAACGCTTTTCTGCTTTTTCAGGTCGCCTTCTCGCTTGTCGGTGCAACATAATTTTATAAATTATATATACAGATTTTTTATAAAGTTTCAATTTTTTTTATTTGCACTATTATATTTGCATATAGTAACTTAGTCCGAAAAATTTGTTATTCTAATAAAAAGATCAAAAGAAATTCGTTAAATGGAAAACAAAAAAAAAGTTTATAGTTAAGTTATCCTCGAGAGGTAATTGTTACATGCAAATATAGAATATCCCCAATTCAAAATCTCATCAAAATAGTAATTTTGTAGATCAATATTATATTTACGATTGAAAATGATGTTGTATCTATAGATTAGGAATATGATCTGAAAAATAATAATGAATTTTGTATCTAAACAAAACTGACACCTATGACCACCTTGAATACTCGATAAAATTGATACAAAAATATTCTCAATTGTTAAATTTTTTGGAATCCAAACAATTTCTTATAAAATAAATAAACTAATTACTATATTCATAAAAGCCTTTTGCTCTATTTCAACGATGTGACGTCACTAATTATTACGAATTCTCTTCTAGATATTGTTCGATTAGAAATTGTATGGAAACAGTAAGGAATTGAAAAATAATGTTTTTTTATTTATTTAGATATATCTGTTATATATAAAATATATATTTTACATTCCCATCGCAAACACTTACGAAAGCTATTAGCATTTAATATTTTCAACTACTGATATCTTCGAAGTAATTAATGATTCATTGAAAATATAGCATGTAGTCACAAAATGCATATTTAAAAAAAATGTATCAAAGGTATAAAATCCTCAAATTTGAAATCGCACAGTTACCCTTAACCAGCCTTTGAAATATGTTTTTAATACGCAAAATCATTATTGTGACGCTCATAATCCATTAATCTTTAATAATTTAATGGAATTCGATTCCACCCACAAATATTAAAATGAAATGTTTCACTGAAAAAGTAATTTTGAAATAGACACACGTTACATGTATTAGAGCGTGTACAGTCAAGAGGTTTTTAGCTTCTACTATATGTAGAGTCATATTAGTCTTTTTGTAGATCTTTTTGTGAAACTGTTTATATCCTTCTATAAACGGCATTTCAGACGATGAAACATGCTAAAGAAATTTCTTGAAGGGATCTTACTTAAATAGGTAATTTTAGAAGATGAAATTTTAATAGATTCGAAAGTTCTTCAAGTGCGGCTCTTATTGGAGACAGTTCAGACAAATCTTTCAATTAAAGATGACTGATGGTTTTCGTCGTAATTAGAAGAAATTTATGTTATTGCTTTGGCGTCTGTCTCTGTGTCTGGCACTATGTTTGCAATGCTCCCTTTTCCCAAAAATTATATAAAATGTAAAAAATTGACAACAGCTTACGGCCACACCAAAAGCGAATGGAATTTAATAATAACGGATATCGTTATGGACTATAAAAGATATTATCAAGTAAAACTATTTTCGTAATGTCATAGAAAAAAATCCTGCATGTCTGGGTATCCATGTTGTGTGTAAAATATTTTTTTAACTATATCTACGGATCAACAATTTACATTTGGAATGTCATTTTTAATCATGTTTTGATACCGACTTTTGACAACGCTTCCTTAGATAATTTTTGTTAATCACAGTGCCTTAATTTCTTAAAATAAAATTGTTTTTATCGCCGATTGGGGAATCGTCATCAATAACCGTATTTCAGTTTTGTATATAATAAGGTCGTATTAAAAAGGAAAAACAAAAACAAAAATTTCAATGTGTTTTCGACGTGAAATACTGAACATTATGAAAGCAATTTCTTTTTCATCATTGAAGTACAAGAATTTAAATTAAAACTGTAATTTTTATCATTAAGATTAAATTTTAATCGGTCATACATCTTCTACGCGTCTGTAGGTCATAAAATTAGTACGATAATCCGTACTTACTTTAGGAAGATTGCAATCGTTTCCTACACATAAAAAAAAAAAAAAGAAAAGTACAGTAAGTCGATATCCATCGCTATTGCAATAATAAAGCTTTTAATACTGTCAGCGAAGCTATCTTTAACAGAGCACTTAATACACTTTTACAGCCGAGTATTGCGTAAAACGGGAACAGGTTCCGAGGTAAAGCATAACGCTGATGTTACGTGGGTGTTACGCGTCACGACGCCCAGAAGTAGCAGGGCGCGTGGGCGGAGTACGCGCCACCTGCCGTCGACAACTCGCGTTTGTCGAAGCCCCTAAAGAAGCCTGAAAGATGTTCTTCGCTGCTTAAGCACTTTTGTGCAATTCCCCTGTTGTTCGAAAAGCCTTTTGTATCGTTCGAAGGTTTGCCGTTATCGCTTTCGACTGTATCGCTACGTCATCGATGCACAGTGTTATAGCAGTTTGTATAGTATTTTAACGTTGAGAAATAAATGACGCACATCCTAATGCGTCACCCTACTCTCCGCTCCAACACCCTACTCACCCCTCAATCAGCCCATTTTCTCCTCTATCAGATATCCTATTCCTACCTAAGAGACCGGCAACACACTGGCGACTCTTCTTAAATTGCGACTGTCCATGGATGGCAGTGATCACTTACTCTATGATAGGCTAGTTTGCTCTTCAAAAATGCTATATAAATAAAACGTTGCATTATAATGTACACTGCACACAATACAAACGAATCAAAAGATGTGTGCTATTCGTACTTTATTTTAATTATGAGGCAATTCAGAGATCGTGACTACGTGGTTTGACGGTTCTGTAACTATCACCAAAGCCAAGTATTGCATTGGAAGACCAGAAGTGATAGACTAGACTCCGTTTAATTACATTGGTGTTTGACACATCCATGCATGAGAAGGCACTTATGTAGTTGGCCTCGAAGAATATCATGCATATCCCGATATACCTATCACGGAATTAGTCTTGTTTAAGAACATTTACCGGTAAGATTGATTTATTAGTGTCATACACACTGAGCTCTAATAATCTCCACGAGTCTCGACTGGTAGAACATAGTACAAACCGCCTTTCAAATGAGGTAAGATCTGCACCATGCAGTATATAGCATACTTATCTGATGCAGAGCATTTCATATTTAATAGCTATTATTAAATGTAACGTAGCATTAATGTCTTCTGTTCTTCATAAATAGAAAAAAAACATTCAGTAAATTAGCATATATGTATTTTATCTTATTTCCAAAAAAGTGCGAAAATGGGGTCGTCCGCGCAAACGCTGTGGCGTGATCTATGAAAAGCAGAGAGCTGAATTGGAATACGTAAGAACAAAGAAACATCTATAAATACATATAAAAATATATATGAAGCAACTGTCAATCTTATCGAAAATGATAATGGAACTCAATGGTGAAACACTACGCTCCATCATGCCGAGGCTGGAGAGGGTTTTAAGTGGCCAAAACATTTTTAATCCCAATAATTCGTTTATTATTCCATTTAATTATATATCGACCATTAATCTTGTAAGAAACCATACTAGAATATGCAAACAAGAATAAATTAATTTGTTGTTATGAAATACTTTAATACCAGCAAAATTTAATTTGGTCAAAAACAAAAGCTAATAACAAACTAAAGGACGAGTGGCTGTAAGTCTTACAAAATTATGAACACTGAAACGACAAAACTAAAAATTTATTCCACAATAAATCTCAAGTAACTCAAGAGTTGTAAAATTTTTAGCCCCCGACCCGCATTGGACCAGGTGGAAATATTAAGGTCTAAGCTCTATATAATATGAAATAAAATGTTAGTTGGAAGTTATGGTCCAGCGCTGAGGTGATTAAAGTCTCCTTATCGCTGAGGCATACTCAGCTGTACAGACAGGCTCGACAATATCGATTTTAGGCGTCGTCCGTCGTCGATTCACGAATAAGTTTGTACAGTAATTTATTTCGTCTAGGTATCATGACAAAAAAAAAACGAGTTTGGTGTATATCCAATTTAATGGAAGAAATGATGGGAAATTCTAACAGTTGTTGATTTTAGTTAGGCAACCGAGATGTACGATCCCAATAGATGAAATCAGATGGTATGTCATTACAAGATATTTCAATAAAAGCATAGACTATCGGCATTTCGATGGATCATTTATATTTTAATTCTAATTTAATTTATTGTCACTTTATCGTACTTTTAATTCTCTATTCGATTATTAAATACTAGTTTTCGCCGTGACTCCCCCCGCGCGGACGTCGAATGATTTCTTTCATCTATTATGTTGACCGATCACGCTGTCAATCACAATCCGATATTTTTCCTAGTTTCGATTCCAATCTTGGCTCCGGTTCTTCTGATTCCGATTCTGTTCAAAATATATATTATTCTATATATTACTCAGAAATATAGATAATTACCATACCGAATTTCATGATAAGTAATTTGCGAACAAATTTATAGACAGATAGACATAAATTCTATAAACCATTGAAATATACTCTATTAACATTTTTAATATCCCTCAGAGTAGATTTTCTTGAATATAATTAATGTACAGATATTTTTCTCTCTACTGTTTTATTACATGTATATACTATAGAATTAGCATGATAAAACAATGATGATGTTATTATTCGAATAAAGAACATCAAATTATTCGGAAATAACATGTTTTCTCGAATCGGCCCTGAAAAGACTGGTGAAATCTGTTTAACAAAACATTTTAAGCAAATAGTTTGTAGTGAATTACGGATAGTGAGAAACATTGGCAATTTGTTGAACATAAACTAAGTGGTAATGCTGATTACAGATAAATAGATGATGAATAACGATATTAAAGTGAAGAATATTCACTTAAATACTGGTAAGTTGATAAACATCTCTACAATAATTGAAAGCATTCTTATAAACAGAAACAGTAAATTCTCCGTTTATTTGGAAGATCTATACTAAAATTTAAATTTGTAGCGTCTGCAGTACATTAAATTTTTTTGTAAATCTTCTTGATAGATATTCGTTTTATGATTAAGTGACTCCAATTCTATCGTTTTTTTAATCTATGTTTGTCTGTCTGTCTATCTGTCTGTCTGTATGTCCTTTTATAACTCAATAACGGCTTAACTAATTGTGATCCAAATAGGTACACAGTAAGAACATGTGATTGCGTTGATGATAGGCTACTTCATGGCCGTCTGTTTGTCTGTTGATATGTTCTTTTAGAACTTAAAAAAGATGTCACCGATCTTACTGAAAATTGGTATACAGTAAGAACACGTGATTTTGTGAATGATAGGCTACTTGCCTGAGACATATTAATCTGTTTTGTATCTGCGTGCGTGCGCGTGCGTGTGTGTGTGCAAATGCGTGACTTTGCAAGTATCGTGAGTGCTTTGCTTATATGTGTCCATGTTTGTACGTCATAATTTTATCGCGGTCTGTCAAAATAAATAGGTTATTTAAATCTGTCATTTAGTTGTTATTTGTTCTAAAACAGAAGAATTTTATTATAGTAATGTACTAAAAAAGAAAGTTGGATGGTAAATTTGGATGGTGGGTGTAATCTCTGGAACGACTGATATGATTTCAAAAATTCTGTCATTAATAGAAAGCTCTTATTCTGATTTACCTTTACCTATATAGATATTCTGATATAGAAGATTTAATTACTTTAATGACGTCTATCAATCTTTTAATGCAAGTTCGTAGGTTCCGTGTGCTTACAATTTCACCCTTTTTATTATAAAAAAAATACTTATTTATCATATATTATTTATCATACAGATCATATTAATAGCATTAATATGATCTGCATAGAATTTTCTAAGGCGACGCTTGCCAAAATCACACACGTTTGCTCAATAGATTTGTTTCGTCCACTTTCATTCATCCTTTCCAGATGGTCCAACCACAGCAACATACCTCTTTCTACTTTATTAAATCTTCCTTCAAACCACACCGCTCTCTAACATCAATGTTCCTACATCTATCTTTCCGAGATACTCCACAAGATTTTTCTTCAGGCATACCCAGTTTTCACTACCATACATAAGCGTAGCGATCAGAACCCCATTATGGATAGTCAAACACGCTTGTTGTGACACACTTTCTATTCATAACAGCAAGCAAGGCCCCATTCACTTTATTTCCCGCATTTCTTTCCTTTCGATATCTCTATCATGTTCACCACCATTTATACTAAAATTCATACAATAGATTATCCAAATTCATCGAGAAATAAAATGTATATCGAAAATATTAACCTCGATATTAAGAAGGCCTCGTAAGTTGAAATCACTCATCTGGTTGTTTCAACTTAAGAATTTCAATTTAAATAAAAGTTATTATTATTAACAAAGCGTTATTAATAATAAATTTATTATTAGTAACAAGGCTATATCTAATAACGAGGTGTTTTCAATTTAATTATATTTCAAACGATAATTATTAAAATAAGATAACGATGAAGAAGTGAATACGAGAACAGAGTTAAGGTATGTGGAAAGCAAATATATGATGCATCATCAGTTCCATGAGGGTGCAGCCACGAGCGAGAGCTAGTGAACAAGAAAAATGTGTAGTGAATTGGGCCCAATGTACGTAAATGTCGGTGTCAAGCTGGGATTGTCCTCTCGGTCCACGATAAAATGAAAATTCGCTTGCAATATAAACACTTTGTTAACGAAACCGACCTCGTGCGCGTGTAGTAGGAAAAATACTGCGACAAACATCTTCGTCATTTCTCTAATTTATGCACCTATAGCAACACTTATTTTACTTGTAAATGTATCTTTAAAATAACATATTATTTAATAACCAAAAAATTAATACTAGATGACAGCACAATCGAGTGCCCACGCAAACGTCATATGACAGCTAATAATCTCTATTTGCATATGTTTCGTAGCTACAGTACAATCCACGAAACTCTGGGCTCTGCATTGCCTGCGAATGATGCAATGCGCAGGTGCAACGCTCCCCGATCCATCCTTCTTCTCCCCCGCCTTCCTATTTTATGCCATTGCGACGCTTTCGTGACTAACTTCACAGCGGCAGAGTTTCGAGCGTTGTACTGTACGTGTGGCGCGTTCCACATACCGTCCTTTACTATAAAGAGACCTTAATTGAATACGTGAACATAAAATAATAGATACATGTTCATATTATGTCCCATTAAAAGTTAAAAGGGAAACTATCATTATTTTAGAAAAGTAGAGAACTTTGAAAATTACTATAAGTCATCATTTTGTCATATAAAATTTGTAAGTACCCAGTATAATTGTAATAGTAGCCAACTTTCGAAACTTTCCGGAAGTTTTAATAGAGATATGAAAGAGGGTGTCATTAAATTGAAAAAAAATAACTTACATTAATAAAAGTTTGACCTCTTGCTATGGGAAATTCCGTACGTAATTCAGGTGAACAATTAACTCGCAATACATAAAGTTGTGGAAACTATAACTACTATATTATCATACCTATTAAAATATGTCTATGATGAAAGTTATTTTAATTATAAAAATTTATATTTCACTTCAATAATAATATTCTTTTTCATCCTATTAATCGATTGATTTGATCCATTGATTGTGCGCGCCCGGACATAAGGGAAAATTTTCTTGGCGGGACTCACCTTCGTGCCGTTGTGTCCTTCTGAATGTTTAGGGCAGGTGACCTAGATCGTCTAGTGCTCCGCGAAGGGTTAACTTTCACTCACTTTCTCTTCCGTTATAAATTTTATTATGAATCCCTCAAGAGCCCGCATTGTAGCATATTCTTGTCTGCGCGTTCGCGCACCGAATCACCCGCTTATGGACCCTTTACGTTGTGCGTGCGTCGCTTTCCGTGCTCGATCCGCCCCGCAGTCCGTCTGACTTCTATGTCATAAGGAAACATACCATGAATTTAAGGAGGAAAAATGGCGTCGAAATTTGTAACACAAACATTGTCTTTATATCAGCAAATTTCCTACAAAGAAGAATGCCCTGTAATATTGTGTAAATTACGCTACGAGAATGGATAAAATAAACCAATCTCGATGTTTCCAAAATGTTAATCTTGTTATTTGCCTTTTAACAAAAGCTGCAGAGCTTCGATCCAATTTCGTCAACCGATGTTAAGAATTAACAGGCTATTTATTTATAATATTGTTTGATGATATTAGATTTTCGTCTATCAACTGTCTTCATAACACATATTGACCCCGTTGTAAATTGCCATCTAGGGTAATGACGAAAACACAATTAATTATATTAACTCCGTGTATTATGATATTGCTGACTCTTGAATTTTCATCGACGTGTCGGATATTGGACAAAGTAAGCAATTTGTTTTATTAGCATTTAATTTTAGCGATAAGGATATACGTTTAACCAATTTATCTTTAAAGATTTCGAAGTTTAACATTTTCTCTTCATTTCCATTTATTTTAAATATAAATCTTATCAACAGGTAATATCATGTCGGGCATTTTTTCTATCAAGTACAATACGTAATTTACGTACAAGATAAATGACAAAAGTCACTTAATTTAGAACCTCTGTTGTGTTAGTTTATAAACAGCCAACCTCTGAAGCATGTCTTCCCACAATCTTTTTATTTCTCATTGTGGGACTTGGACTTTAAATTTTCGTTAATTTAATATTGCCAGTTCACCGTCTGTTAGGCAACTAATGAGAAATCCATTTTTTTTGTAGCATATAAAGGGAAAATACCACTCACTTGTTATAATAAACAGTACTTCCTTTAGTTACCTCACACAACAAACTCAAAAATAAAGAAATCATACTAATCCGAGATGACACCATGCGACGCCAAAGTAAAAATATAATAGATATAGTTTTTCGTTCTCGCTTTTAACACAAAATAAATAAGTAAAAGTTTATTAGTGAGAATAACTGTGACAAGTAGTAGGCTAGAAATATTTAATGAAAAAAACGTACAAGCAAGCTTGGCTTAAAAACCATTATTTATTTATTTTTTAACCTCTAGTGGTGCGAAGATAGTTTGTAGAGTTCATTACCCCTAAAATAGTACGCAACAAATTGACAAACCAACTAAAAATACATTCATTATCAAATTAGAAATAAATTAATTAATAATTTCCGGATCAAAACGTCTAAAAAATGAAATCAAAAAACGGATCAGTTGCAATTCGCTCAAGTTATTTTACTGTTTATACTTCATAATGACCTCCCTTTAAAGTCTTTAGCTGCGTCCGACATTGTGTTTGTTGATATTGAAGTCGAAACAGTAGTATGATTAGCGTAAATTAAACTAATGGCAGCGCTTTGTCATATGAACTGGGTGAAGGTATATTTTATCCCTCATAACGTATTTCGAATGTCGTATGTGTACATAAATAGTAGAAATATTTAAATTAATTTATTTTGTTATTTTAATATGTTTTCTACGGCATCAGTTAGTATATAAAGAAAATAACGGACTGCGAACGCAACGTATGGAAGAAAAATATATAGATGTAGGTACATCATCTTTTTCCCCCGGCTTCATACGCATGCATATAAAATAAATCCTTTCATTTTTTATATCGAGCACATTCTAATCTCCGTCAAAGTCCTTCCTTCGTAGGAATAGGCTCGTGCTAGGTAGGCTAGGCAGAATAGGCTCGTGCCTATTGTGGTCTCGGTCACAGTCCTTCTTTCGAGCCTATTCTGTCTGTCATTTTTCTAGCCTATTCTGCTTTCGGTCAAACCTTCTTTCAACCCTATTCTGGTCTCGATCACAGTCCTCCTTTCCAGCCTATTCTGGTCTCGGTCACAGTTTTTCTTTTGACCCTATTCTATTCTGGTCTCAGTCATATTTGTTCTTTCGAGCCTATCCTGGTCTCGGTCACAGTCCTCCTTTCGAGCCTATTCTGGTTTCTGTCACAGTCCTTCTTTCGAGCCTATCTTGGTCTTGGTCACAGTCCTCCTTTCGAGTCTATTCTGGTCTCGGTTACAGTACTTCTTTCGACCCTATTCTGGTCTCGATCACAGTCCTTCTATCTAGCCTATTCTGATCTCGATCACAGTCCTACTTGCGATTTCCACCCCAGTTCTATTATTTTTCTGACTAAATAAAAGTATAATGTGCGAGTTTTGCCATAATATAAGGTGTATATGTGCTATATATCATTGTGATTCGAAGTTTGGTTGTAAATAATAAAAGCGACCGACGCCAAAACAAATGAGGCGTGATGGTACGCTTGGCGTGTGAACCATCTAAATTTATCCTTTTTTTTTTGTATTAAAATATTTTTAAATGAAAACAGACAAAAAAATCCTGGTCATGCTGCATTTTATACTGAAACTTTTATATTTTCACTGTCAGTCTTACTGTCACTGTCACACATTTAAAATTAATAAACAGATTCAACGTCTTATAAAAATTCAACTAAACAAAATGATATGAATAAAGCTGTATGCATTAAAGTTAAAAAATTTGGAAAATCGAAAAGTGTAATATGTTTTTTTTTATATATTAATAGGACGTACAAATTATAGAATAGTAATTTATGGTATAAATTAGAATGAAAATCTAATGGAAAAAAGTATAAAAATTTGCAATTCAAAATTACTGCTGCGACAGCTAAGATATTTTAAGACAAACAGAAAAAAAACTAAAAAAATATTCTTAAATTCTAGGCTAAGTTTACTTATATGGTTAAAATTACTCAGACAATCTTGCCCAAAACTCTTCGTTTCTCTCGACGTTACATTTGTTGATTTGAAATTTATTACATTGTAAAAAATAGTAACATGCGAGAAAAAGGCTTTTATTCGTCGTGAATCCGGTTATATTTAAAAATAAATCAAGTGAATTAATAGAGCCAATCGAGCTAAATCGTAATTACATCGTTATACGGGCCAACTACAGGTCAAGAAATATAATTTCAATGACTTTTGTTGTCACAATCGTATCTCGTGAGCGACTTAAAATGATATAAAGTTTGAAGAATAATGATTAATCTTTATATGAGTGTACTTTTTACACCAAATAAGCATATTATATGATTAGTGAGAATTATTAAAATTGAGTAGGCTTCATGTTTTCTGTTGACGGACTGTCATGCACAGCCTCGTTGTCGCGTGCAAAAACTCACTGATATTGAACTGAAATACACACGCGTAAAGTAGCAAATGTTTAAAGAGAAAAGCGTTCAATCGCAAAATAAATATTTGATAAATCGCTTTATCCAAGCGAAACAATCACCGGAACTCTATACTGAATACAATTAATGAGATTGAGCCGAGCTCTGAAGGAAAAACGCCCTCAATACTACTCCAGACACGACAAAATTATTCTTCTACATGATAATGCTCGTCCGCATGTAGCGGTTCCGGTGAAAAACTATTTGAAAACACTTGATTGGGAAGTATTACCCCACCCGCCGTATTGACCAAACTGCGCCGTCTGACTATCATCTGTTCCGGTCAATGGCACATGCTTTGTCAGAGCAGCGGTTCACATCATACGAAAATACCAAAAATTGTGTTGATTCGTGGATAGCCTCAAAAGATATGGTGTTCTTCGGACTTCGAATCCGTACGCTGCCTGAAAGATGGAAAAAAGTAGTTGCTAGTGATGGACAATGCTTCGATTAAAATTAAATTACCTTTCTTTCACAATAAATATTATTTTATTAACAAAAAAACGTCAGAAACTTATTTGTACTCCTAATATTATTGAATATACAAAGAACCCTTAGAATTTTCACATCAAAAACCCACATTCATAAATCAGAAATTGGCATTACGATTCGTATGATTTCTTTTACTTCAAAAATATATCTCTTCGATAGATATGAACAGTTTTGTTAGCCTTCCAATCTCATTCTGAGCGATTACTTCGTTTGAAAAGGACTAGAAAACACATAATAAGTTAATTAGACCATAATCGGCCACAGAATTACGTGTTTTTCGTTTCTGTCGCCGGCGTATCGGCTAATACCTGTCGAATAAATACCTTTATTGAAGTTAATTTACGACTTGTTTGTATAAGATCTGTTATTGGACTAATATAATGAACGTCATTTGTTCTAAATATGTTGTGAAATTTTCTGATCACAAATGAAGAAAACAAGTGATCACTGTTAAAATGGAAATTTAAGTAAGTTTTAATCGATCAATAAGTTTTTTTTTTAAACAATTTATTTGTTCTATTATATTCTTTTATATTATATATATCTCTTGTATCATAGAATTATTCTCTTTTATAGATTTGCGATGACAGTAATAATTTAATTCTATTAATGAATGGCAAAAAAATATTTTGTTACGAAGAAATATATAGTAATGTTTTTGCTGACATATTTCCGTAGAGTGCGGTTAATAATATCAATTACATTATAATAAATATCTATTTAGCAATATCTTCGATTGCGCTTTAGTATAGCTGTGTTTTCCTACAAAACTTACAAAGTCCAATTAGTATGCATTATGATGCACGCACATACGAAACTACAAGGGCGTCCATTTCTCCACAAAACACTAAACTTGTTTAAATTTATACACGTAATTGTATCACGAAAATATGCATCATCCCTGTAAGATCTCGTAATCCCAAAAAAAAAAAACAGGTCGTTCCACAACCTCCCGGCGGATTAAATGTAAACATGACCTGCCATTTCAAGATAGCCGGATGGGAGAATTTTAAATTGTGGATCCCAGCAGCGTCGCATTTTCATTCCAGTCGGTCTGATGAAAAAAGGGCAAGCTTTTAGCACGGAGATACACATTTATTTGAAAGCTCTGCCAAAATCGGCAGGGTATTTCTTTCACGAGTATTGCTTTTTAAACATCGCTCATATATTAAACGCAATGTAATTTTATGCTTTTTGCAAATAAAGACATATGTTTTGTGCAATAGTAAAAGCGGATAATAAAAGTGGTTATCTTAAGTATACATAAGAACATTCGCATTACTGTCGCGGTTGTGTCAAATTAAAATAGTCTCCTTCCTGAGCTATAGCCCCCTTTAATCTTTTTATTCCGCATTGATGCGTTCGGACCTTAATCCCCCCGTGCTGGTCCCACTGTAGACGGTGGGGGGGGACTGCTAACAACCTTTGACACCAATGCGATGACAACATTTTGAATCGACAACTTAACTTGCTGGTCGGTGGATCGTATTGATAAACGTCACTCAAATGACGCGCCATCTCAAGAAGTAACGCGGGAACGAGACGTATATTATTTTCCATAGCGTAGCACTATATTTGTCTCGCTCTGTCCACTCTCAAGATGGAACGCTGTAATTAAGAATGCTTCAATAATACGGCCTGAAGGCACGGAGCGAATGGTTTAATTTGAGTTCAGTTAAAATTCATCGGAGGTTAAAATCGACACCCGTACCTTCTGGAACGAAGGCAGTGTTCTTCACTACTCAGCCATTATTTATAACATTTTATACTAACGCGCACCGTTGTTTATAAGGCTGTGTTTTATTCTGTAAATCTATAAAGAATATGCATACAAGGCAATTATTGTGTACGGGTGGAGGGCTGTACGCATAATTTTTTATAATAGACGAAACACCTTTGTTAATATTGCACTGCGTATATGTAGAGTATACTTATTTTGTTAGCTTGTTTAAAAGTTTTCTACTTATACTGACATAAATCAATTTCACAGCTAAATATCTTACTTAGCTAGCTCAAAATCTCCATATCCCATTTTAGCGCAAACCAAAAAGTTAATCCTTATTCGTTTGGCATCATTTACTAGATAACTTAAGATAATTGCTTACTAAAAAAAATATGATTATTTTTGTTGTTGTACAATACAAACATATTGAATGCCTCCATCGGTATTATTATGAAGATACCAATATAATCAATTTGTTAGTTATAAAAAAAAATACAATTAAGACTCCTATTGTATATATAATGGTAGGACTTTCTTAAATTAGTAAGATTTTTATATTCGGAGCTCTAGAAATTGTTCTTTCTATAATATTGAATTTTTATAATTATGTCAGTTGTGTAAATCAAAAAGTAAATGGTTATCAAATGAATTTATACTCTCGGATTACAATTATCAAGAAAATATGAAATTAAGTATTATGCAAACTGTACCATAATATTTTTTTTACATTCTCATACGGGAATTATTATTATTTTATTATAAATAAATAATATGATAATGAAAGGAATAGGCTATTTTGTTCAATGACTTGTTTCCGTTTTGTAGGTAGTGATATAATCCCATGGCAGAAAACCAATAGAAAAATAACAGGATATCGTTTTTATTTTTAATTTTTTTAAAATGTCATCTATTTAATGGTGTCAATGTTGATACTATTTGGTTAATTTTAGCCAAATACGAATAACACAACCAAAGACATTTTACTGCAACTTTTTACTAATAAAATACGAAAAAACTTTTCCCCCGACCTAATATTTGTATATTTTGCGATGTAACAAGACTACTGGTTTAGATATTGTTAAAAATCTATAATTTATCAAAATAATATAAACGATAACTTTGATATTTTTGACCGAAAGATGTACATCTTGATCACCAGTTGACGTTATAATCTATAAGCCTGTTCACTTTAGCAGAGTGAAACATTGTAGACATTATTTTGGAAAAAAAGCAAGATCGTTTATAAAAAAAAAAAAAATTACTAAAAAACAATAACGAACGGTAGTGGTATTATAAAGCCAATCTATACGGCTTAAGCAACAAATTCCTGGAACTAAAATACAAAGAACGTGGGTGGGTAATACGCCTACAGCGGGACAAAAACAAAAACTAAGTAACAAAAATCAATGCCACGTTTGTGATGTTAGACTTCGTAACAAAATATCACTTTAAAATGACGCAGTAAGTATACGGATTTAGATGAGCACCAATAACGAACCTTATACATTATGTATTATATTGGACTTTACGTATTGTATGTCATTCTTCTGTTATATAAAAACACGTCGCTTTATTCACCAACGGCGTTAATACGTCGAAATTGGCGTGGTAAGCCCGACGAGAGCCGTGTAAATTGAACCCTCGCCCGCTTCGTCCCAATACCGTAGATTACCTCGTATTGCAGGCCCGTGTCTATTTGTACAATAACCATAATTATCCATTCGAAAATCGGGACACTTTATTGTGGGGGTATTTTACGTGGGTTCAAGCGTGGGTGTAACTGAAAATTTCTGGAATTGGCCATTTCAAATAAGGATTTTTGAAATACAGTTGCGCTTATTGGAAATGTAACCCTTTGGAGTTAAGTTTTTATTTGTGGGTAATATCATTCGGTTTATCATTGCGACATCGTTTTTAAAATTGTGTGTCGCCATTACAATGAATTCAAGTCGAGAAAATATTCACGCTATGATTTTTTACAATTTTCGCTGTGGTTTAACTCATCATGAAAGTTGTCTGAGTCTAATTGGCATTTGATGAGGAAGCTACACCGCGTAGCTTTACGTATTCCTGCTTCACTGAATTCAAACTTGCATGTGATGATCTCTTTGATGATTTACATGAAAATTCGCCGGTGACCGAAGTTACTGCAACCGATATGGATACTATACGGCAACTAATTCAAACTGATAAAAATAATTTATGTACACATTCTTAACACGCTTTTACAAGCTTGAGTTGTATGGATCTATGTATGTACGTAACGGAATCTTTGAGCTTAATTTTCACCGGTTTCTAGAAGTCGGATCAATTTGAAACTTTGCACACGTCTCAACGACCGATGACAATTCAATAATTAGATAAAAAAAATTCATTATTCTGATTAGGATCGTCAGGATTAATAAATTTCTTTAAGGATCCCTGTATGAGAATAATAAAGACGGAGCGCGTGAACTGCGCATGCATACAATTTCGGACTTTCGCTTGTGGCACTCGGTTTAGCACAACAGAGCCGAAAACTATGGAGTCCTATGCACTGTGTATAGTACTCCATATCCGAGACTTTTTCAAGGTATCTGCGTTTTTATCTCGTTCGCTTCTCATACATACGTAAGTTCTGGCGAGTCTAATAAGCATATACTAGTATTTATGATATTCATAATATATTGATAACCGTGATTAAGAAAAAGCCTCTTCTTTACAACAAATTAGTGAGGACAGAATAGTTGACCCATAGGCCTTCAACGTTAGCAAATATTATTTTCCTAGTAACTTCTCAGGCTGGATCTTCAAATTAGGATTTTTTTTTCTGACGTATCCATTTAAGTTACATAAAGCCTATATTCTGGTTCAAGCCAAGCTCTATCTACCATCGAAAACTACAATAAAATCCGTTCATTAATTAATGGCTAAAACAAATCGTTTACTCTTATATTGCCTTTCTCTTATCGTCCTCTTTCCATTCTTCATACATATAGACACACCGGGTTCTACTGTTTTATTACATGTATCGTTACACAGATGAATATATGGCGACATTATCAGCATAAAATACGCCTTAAGTGACGGCGGAATAAGGAACGGCGTGACACAATTGTTTAATGTGGCCATTTGATTACGCCTTCGTTTTATTCCAGTTGACTTTCATCCGAACTTCGTTAAAAACTTCGTTCAAAAACAGTCATCACCTGTTTCGCAGCTACTATAATGCGAGGGCTGCTATTTATGTATCCGGTACTGGCCACATACAGAACAATATATAAAAAGTAATTACAACATTTAAAAATGGAACTCCTAGGCTGTAGAATACAGTTCGTTTCATGTAAATGTCAATTGTCTTAACCATTGTGGCGTCATTCTGAAAATTCTGCCACTGCCAAATGTCTTTATCGCCATGGATTTAACACGTGAAAATTTTCGTGTGATCATTTATTAGGATTTTCGGCGTGGGCTAATTCAAAACTAGTGCATCAATCAACTCACTTCGACTTTTGGGGATGAAGCATCATCAAAAACCACTATGTATCACTGGTTTAATGAGTTTAATCTTGGGCGGTTTATGCTCATAGATGAATTTAATTAAGATCGCCCTAAATCGGTTTTTGTACCACAAAATATCAATTCCGTGTGGGAACTAATAAAGCAAAATCGTCATGTTACATATTGCGAGATAAAAGCGTCCTGGGCATAAATATGACGAACACACATAAGATATTACATGAAAATTTAGCTGTGAAAGAAAATTTGTTCGTGTTGGATTCCGCACAACTTGAGCATTGATCAAAAACAAGCTCGTATCAATTGGTGCAAAAAAAAATAATAAAAAATATAATCATGGTGCGTCAAAAGCTGTATATATCCTTTGACGCACCATATATATCTACACAGGTAATAAATCTTGGGTTTAGCGTTAGACCCCGAAACTAAACAACAGTCAACAGTGTGGGTGATCCAAGATGAGCCGAACCGAACAAAAGAGTTTCGTGCCAAAAACACTTTGAAGCAAATGGTTGCCTGTTTTTTTGACATAAATGGACCTGTGCTTTAAGTGCCACTAGAGAATCGTAAAACGGTTCATTCAGAGTGGTACTTGACCATTTGTTTGCCAGAAGTCGTTGAAGAAATAAGAAAGACCAACCGACAATGCAGAATCATTCTTCGTCATGACAATGCTAGCTGTCACACGTCGGCCGAAGCAACTCGGTTTTTAGAAGGTCAAAAGATAGAATTGACGAGTTATCCGCCGTATAGTCCCGATTTGGCACCCAAGAATTTCTATTTATTTCCAAGCGTAAAGAATAAGTTACGTGGTCAGCATTTTTCGAGCCGCGAAGAGACCGTCGATGCGCTCAAAACGACTGTTTCGGAGACACCTCAATCAGAATAGAAAAAGTGCTATAAAACTGATCTCAGCGAATACAAAAGCGCATCGATCATCATGGCAAATATTTGAAAAATCAAGAAGACCATATTAAATAATAGATGTTTATTTCTTTTTGATATTCCAGACACATAAATAGCAGCCCTCGTAGATCGAGGATAGTCGTGCAAATATGAGAGGTAAGGTCGTCCAATTTTGTACCAAAGGGTTTAAATCAATTCCAAATTCATGCAAAGGGCCTCCTCCTCCGTTTATCGGTATGCGTACCTATCATTCCATTAACTTAATTGACCATTTAGAGAAGAGAAAATTCGCTTTTGAATGTTAAACAGTGCTCTATATCGAGTTTTAATGCAAACAGTTAAAAACGGTCCTGTAAATACCAAACGTGTGGCTATCTCATCTTTTAGTAAAGGGTTGAAATCTATTCCGAATTCAGGAAAATGGCCCCTCGTCCGTGTAGTGGTTTTGATGCATACCTATCTTCCTATTAACTTAATTGGTTTCTTAGGGAAAAGTAAATTGGACGAGCTCGGTCCTTAAACGTTAAAAAGGTAACTCCTACCTTTCGAGACTTATTTGAATAATTGAAAAATTGAATTATGCAAAGCTATACTTAGAAATTATAATCAAAGCTTTGTTCTCTTAATTGGAGCTTCTTGTAATATCCTCTTTTCATTAACGAAATGAAATTAAAGATCATAAAATGTACCTGTTTTGTTTTAGAAAATAACCAGTAATAAGATAATTGACTTAAATCGAAACAGTAAATTATGAAGAAGTATTTATAAGTTACATAAAAAAAAATCCTTAATTTTTAGGGTTCCTTGTTTAAAGGATGCCAATGATAATCATCACTATGCCTAGGCTGTGCGACTATCCTGTCCTACTATCTGTTTGTTTGCCTGCCTTCTTTACGTTTAGTGTTTATTTTTTTACATAATATCTGTTTTTATGGCGGACATCCCTTCAAATAATATTCTAATACAAAAAGTAAAAATTTAGGAAGGCTCTATACAAGGAACGTGTTCTAATGACATTTATTGTCAAACTGAAAAACTTGTTATTTTATATATATATATATATATATATATATATATATATATATATATATATATATATATATATATTGTGGTGGTACAAAACCTTTGATGTGCTAGTCCTACTCGCACTTTGCCGGTTTTTTCGTCAAGTCGAAATATTTTTACGATGACACTGATTCAGAATAAAAATTAATTATACCGGCTTTGTTCTAATAATGACCGGTAAAAATTCAATTGTTCATTGAACTGTTTAAGTAATAAAAAAATGTAAATAATTTCCAAATCTGCTTGTATTTTTTCAGAATTTACTTAAAAAATAAAATTTAGGTGAAAAAAATAGAAAAAAAAACATGTGTAAAGTTCATACGTGGTAGAAATGAAGCCTTCAGTAAACTAAATTGCAATAGAATGAGACGAATGCAGGTCTCAGGACTGGGATGGTTATAAGATTTATTTATTATTATATTGGTACCATGTTTAAGAAATATTTTGCGTTTTATTATTTATATTCTATTTTTTCGATTTCAACAAATGACAATACGCAGGCATACACAAGCACACATTTCTTCTCTCGCATTCTATCTCATGTCAAATTCTATCTCATTCTTTCTCAGGTTAAGTCCTATATATGTATATGTTTGTCTCTTTTTGTGACACTTTTTCGTTTCACCGAGTTTCAGATTCCAACAGTGCTAAAGAAGTTTTCATTTCAAAAATATTTTTCTACACTTCTACTTACTTGTAGATTACCATTATTGATTATGTGTGCATTGCACTACCTTCGTAGAAAAAGGAAAGAGTGATTTTGAATTTCAGACTCAAAAAATTTAAAATTTCCCAAAGCGAATCTCATCTTTTTTGTATCAAATTGATCTAAGTAGCGCCCATTGACGAAATATATGTCGACGAATTAAAGTTTAATTTCAATCTTATTCAGTAAAAAGAAAAGCACTCCTGTGTAGAATTTTTTTACGAACACATTTTTTTAAAGTTTAGTGGATTCATAGACATAGGTAGTTAGTTTACTGGTATGTGTTTAGCATTTTAAAAAAATCATTACACCCATTAGAATGCTTACTTATTAACACTGTTACACACGTATTGGACCGAGCAGGGTAAGACATAGCGTGGTAGCTCCTAAGATGTAGGACATTTTGCTGAGTTGTCAATTCTTACTTAATTTGTAACTCAAAGACTTCAATTCTCAAAATAAATCTAATGCCGCTTAGCCCATTAAAATCGGTCAATTTGATTGAGGAAAATTTGTATAGAGTCAAGGTTGTACGAATTAGGTATGTTGTAATAAAGGTAGATTCGCGAATATTTTTTTACAACATTCATTATATTATCTCATACGTAGGCTTAAGCAATGTAAAAAAATACAACAAAAACCTCTTTATGCAGAAAAAAGACCAGAATCAGGAGCTATTGCCTGCTTTAGTGTGATAATAGACAGTGCTAACGTAACGAAATCACTGTGAACCAATTAAAATACAAGTTTATAATAAATAAATATAAAAATATCGCGTCCATAAATATTTTTAATCAAATTCCCATGAAGTTTGTTGTTATAATATCTGGAGTCTTAGACGGACACCAATTTACGTCCATTAATACGGGACGCCAAAAGATTTGTGAAATATAAATATATAATAATATATGTGTGTGTATATATATATATATATATATATATAATAGTGCTAGCTGGTCCGGTAGACTTTGTTTCGTCCTTTCCGGTAGGTGGCGCGACCCCTGCTCTAATTGAATTAATATTTCTCTCTATGATTCATATCAAGATCGGACGCCCGTCGTTGACAGGTAACCTAAAATCGAAAAAGAGAAAAGGGTAAAAATATTCTCAAATGCTCTTCAAATGCTTATACACACACATTAATGGCAATCGGTTGAACGGTGTAAAAGGTGATATGCTGCAACGCCATTTAATGGTAAGTTGCAAGTGGACACCTTAAAAGCCTTCTCCATTAAAAAAATCATTTGCACGTGCCGAATTTTAGGGCGATCGGTCAAACGGTGTCGACATTTTTCGTATATATATATATATGATCGAATTATAGTATAGGATAGATAAAAAGTTATAGCTTAAAAGAACAAGAAAAACACAATTTAATGCAAATAGAACTAAAAAGAAGAAAATAATTTTTACTACTTGAAGACTGTTTTGGCTATAACAATATAAAGTTCAACAATCACTTACGATTAATTAATTTGGAACAAAACTAAAGTAAAACTTAAGTAATTAACAAAAGAAGTCAATTTATAGTAAAATTAGCGTGGGCTGCTTGATATTAAGTATTACCAATTAGTTCATTGTTAATTATTTATAATAGCAAAGTTATTATGAAAATTTAGTAAGTTGCATCCCACGCTTGTTTACTACAAATTGACTTTTTTGTTAATAACTTAAGTCTTACTTTAATTTTATTCCAAATTAATCGTAATTGATTGTTGGGATTTATATTGCTATAGCACAAAGTATCTTCAAGTGAAAATTATTTTCTACTTTTTGCTTCGGTTTGCAATTAAAGTATGATTTTTTTAATATAATTTTTAGTCTTAAGACGATATCAATAATGTTTATAACCAAAAACCTCGTTCTTAGTATATCTTACGTGTAGCAATGGATTTAAATTTAATTCATCGTTATCTACTTAACATTTACATTTCATCTAAAGCTTCACTATTTCACGGAACTTTCCCTGTTATCTTTGATCAATTAAGTTCTTCTATTTGGATTCCATTCAATGACCTTCCGCGACTAAAGCTGCACAAGCCTGTCCGGCAGCAAACAGCCGAGAACCCGGACAAATAACTGCATAATCCACCGTACAGCCTTGCATTTTGTTACCTACAGTGGATGCCCAACGTGAAATCAACGACAGCATTTGTCTTTCAGCGGCGCCATAGTTATATTTTGTTTTAGTTTTCAGTTCGAGCTAACTGAATTCACATTAGCACCATATTAATTAAGATGTTGAATAAGTTCAATGTGTCCATTGTAGATACTAACATGTAGAGCTATTTCATCGTGTAAATTACGCGTTTCTATTTTTTCAAAATTTCGAATTAATTATTTTTTTAGAATTTTTATAATTTTGAATTTATTGCAAAATATCAAAGCTTTTACTTCTGTACCTATTTCGTTTTTTTTTTATTTTAAGGTGCTGATTAATCTCATAAATTTTCTTTTCAATATGTTCTTCAAAATTATGAAATTGGGGATTTTTTCTAAAATTATTTAATTTCAAATTTTACAGAATATTAGAAATCAATTGTTTTTTAAATTCTGTTTCTCAAAATTGAAAATATAAAATTATTGTATTGTCGTCGGTTCTTGACACATGTACAAATTTTCAAGTTGATCAGAGATCTGGAAATTAGTGAAAATTACGTTCACAGATTCCGTTACATACATACAGGTCAAGCTAATAAAATCGTGTTAATTATGCACTAAAAAACATAATTTGCATCATAAATTTGGGCCTCGATTCTCCAGTTATAGTGTAAGGGGACTTGTTACATCATACCGTCTTCAAGTCTACAACAAACGCCGCGACGTGACTCCGCACCGCGCGTCAGCTGACGCAGAGAATGACGCGTTTGTTTCCAGTACACGTGCACTGCCTGACAATGTCATCGTTGTTACGTCATTCACTCGCTGAATGACGGTAGCGGCGGTGGCTCGGTGGTCGAGTTCGAACCGGGAGGCTCTGGGTTCGACCTCGACCACGGCCGAATTGATCGGTTATAACTCGAGGCGATTATAGCACACGCTCTGTGCCTTGGGCAGCACGTCAAGCAGTCGGTTTGTATGACGGTATTTAGCAGCTCCAAAGAAGCTTTAGGCCTTGCTCGATACTTGAGCCTTGATCTCAAAAAATATATACCGTAAGAGATTATTCCTTAGTGGACGGCAGATGAAAAGTCTGATTCATACATACATATATATTAATTCAGGACATGTAGCCAGTTTCGTTTAAATTAAAAATGAATATACATTTTCTTTACGTACGATATTCAGCACGTGCCGGGAATTGAAACGTTCTTTCCGACGCCATTGTGAATGGAAACAAAGAAAAATAAATTTCTCAAAAAATATAGTTTAAAAAAGCAAAAAACACGCTTTCAAAGCACATCAAACTAAAAAGTGAATAATTCTGAATATGAGCCAAAAAAAATAATAAACAATGACGAAAAATACTAATATTATTATGGAATAAGCGTGGGGCGCTTTGTGCCACTTTTTCGTATAAAGAGCAACCCACAATAATACTAGTATTTTTCGTCATTGTTTATTATTTTTTTCGGCTCATATTCAGAATTATTACTTTAATTTGATGTGCTTTAAAAGCATGTTTTTTAATTTTTTTAAACTATATTTATTTTTCACTTTTTAGTTGTATTGGTGGTTAAAAATTTGTAATTTGGAACAATACAACAATAGTTTAATTAATAATAATGCTTATTACTGTTATTAAATTCTATTACAAAACAGTAATAGAATTTAGTAATAGTAATAAGCCACTTGCTCTCACGCAGACGATACGTGACGAAATTATTCGATCCTGGCGATCCTGATCAGGATAATGAGATAAACTTATCAAATTATTGTATTGTCACCCGTTCTTGATATGTCTTTAAAGTTTAAATTAAATCAGTTCGTGTAAAGGGGGACAAAATCAAGTATAAAGGAGTCGGATACATACATACATGCAGGTGAAGCTAATAAAAGCGTGTTAAAAAGAAAACCTATTTAAATAATTTAAGAAACAGAGTTCAAAAACAACTAATCAGTCGTTTTTGGTGTCGATTACAGCTAAAGCAAGCCAAAAATATACATATATAACCATGAATAAGAAACGTTAAATATTGAACCAAAAAGAGGCCTTAGAAGAAATACAACTGTATTTGATTTAAGTTTAAGTGGAACCATTTCCAAAAACAATTGTTACTTATTTTTGAGGTCTGTTTAAAAAATATATTTAAATAGGTTTTTGAATGCGATTTTTGATTAATTTTTCTTTTTGATAAATTTATTTAATTTAAATTTTTTAGTTATAGAGTATCTTAACGACTGACTTAAATATCACTTTATAATTTATTTAGTTGGTTTACATGTGGATTAGGCCATGGTTAATAAAAGCGGCCAGGAATCTCCTGTACTTTTGTACGGAGCAAGTGATAAAGCAGCTCCGATCTCGAATTGCATGTCCACTGGCAGTCACACCAGGGTCTTTATATTCTTAGTTGGAGTGCAACTACCAAAATTATTCTTATTTAAACTGCATACATTACATCTATTCTTTATAATACAAAAGTTCTACCATTCACACAGCTTACATTTTTAATCACTTCCACACTAAATTAAATCACTTCGCTAAGAGTTATGATGTGCTCCTACTACGAATATCACGTTGGAATTACATAAATAAATGAAAATATATAGGTAGATTATTAAATAGTTAATTTTAATTCGTTTTCTGGCGACAAATCGCAGTATTATCCCCTAACTCCTAGCGATTAAAGAGTGCTGTGGCTTCTATCATCAGCTCAGTAACATGAAAAGATAAACAACAAACGTAAAACTTTGAACAACTAAAGAAAAAGTTCAAACACACTATACGTGGCTATAATATTTAAGGGTTTCCCACGATTTTCCTAAGATCCTATCATCAGACCCTGACTTGTTGACGAAAGGACTATTTTGGGGTTACACCCTTTCAAACAAAAAAGAACCTCCTTTTTTGAAGTCGGTCAAAAAACAAACTAATACCCATAAAATGCCATAGAAGTCGTAGTTGATGTAAAATAAATATATTGTCATAGCTACTAAATTCGTAGCTTAAATATTATTTAAACTCAATCAATCAATCAAAAAATCAATACGTAATAAACTATATTGAATCGTAATACAATGTCCATAGTCGTTATTTACATTGGAAATGAAACTACATTAACAAGAATTCATTGTTATAAAAGTGCTGTTTGTTAAAATTCTGACAAATAACACTTTTATAATAAGAACAAAGATAATGACCAGGAGAAAGGTAAAAGATAAAACTCAACAACTCAAGAAAAACTCACAGGTAAAAGAAAATGGTATAAGTAAACATTTTCTATATATATGTATATATATTGTGAATGCTCTACTATAATCTTGTCTGTTATATTAAATATGACAATTTCATCAATAATTTCATTAAAATGCTATGAAACGGTGCAAAATCAATCCATCGATAACTCGTGGTTAATGTAATGGTAATTTTTGTCGCCAGATACACACCAAAAATCATTTTTCGACCTTAACATACATCTGTATAAACGAAACAAAGTGTTGAAGAGAAAGTGATGACAAAAACAATAGTTTGACAACGAATATTAATGCTACGCAAATAATTTACCCAGTAAACATGGCGATATAAAAAGAAACTAGCGAAGGGCGAGGGGCCGCGACGGCCTGCCCTATTTACGGTTTGTTTGTCCTCATGCATCAACATCAGGAACTAATCTATTAATAGCTTGTGATTGATAACTGCTGTATAATGTGTGGGCGTTAAGAAGTGGGGAAATTAAACCTATCTATTGCATTTATAATTTCAATACAATAATATTTTAGAACAAAGAATGCTTCAGCCGTACGATAGGCGGATTGATCAATGAGTTTTATGCCCTATATAAAATTAAAGCATAGTTATGTCCTGATTGAAGTCATCACCCGATTGATTAGCATTCGCAGTCTTCAATTCGTAGTGAAAACCCATAGAGAAATTAAAGTCCAACCCTTTTAAACTGAAATAAAATTGTTAGAGATTTACACCAATATTTAAACTAAAAATTTACTGGACGGCTGGAAATTAAACTGGTACGATGAAAGTGTTATTAGCGTTCGTACTGTACATTTTATGATTCGATAAAGAAGAGAAAAGTATTTTTTTTGTTTACAGCAATAATAATGAAAGAAATTAAAAACATAAAAGATGAACATTTACATACAAAAGTTATGTGCAATAATAACAGAAAAATATGAAGTAAATGTGACCATGTAATCGAGCATTTTTGCTCGATTGCATTGTTACAAAAACTTTAATTTGTTACTTTTATAATTTAAATTTTGGTATAACTCACTTGGAATGTGCCTGCCTACACCAACGAGCTGTAACGTTATTGAAATCATTAGCCATTAAATCCATAATCTGTGTGAAGACGGAGCAAGAATATTTCACCGCTGAACCATCGCCGCTGACCAGAAAGTGTTTGTAAAAGAGACGACATATACGTCAGACGTGTTGTCTTACTGTCCGTCTCATAAACGAGCTCAGAGTCACTCAAAGTCATACGAGGTTTCTTACCTTGTATGACTTTAAGCCACAGAAGAGTCAGAGTGACCGGCATAGCTCACGGAATCTGTGACTGGAAGTGGCATCGGGCCGACCACATCGCTCGTAGAACCGATAGCCGCTGGAGAAGGAAGATTCTCGAGTAGCGACCACGAACTGGACGTCGCTGCATGAAACGGCCTTCCACCAGGCGAACTGACGACTTGGTGATGGTGAAGGTTGCGGGCCAACTTCGGTTGTAGGTGGCCCAGGGCCGTACGCCGTTGAGAAGAAGAAGAAGAGAAAAAGAAGAGAAGCCCATTATTTTGTTGTTTGAGAATTTCCTTGTCATTTTATGGATCCGATCGTAAAATATGTGTGGAGCATTTACACATTCTTATTATAAAGAGAAAAGATATCGGCTGAAGGAAAGCTTGAACCGATGGTTTGTCGAGGACAATTCTGAAAATACAACTATGTTAAGGTCATGATGCAGTCTGAACGAACAATGCACTACTTTATACTTTCGCTGACAACGAATTCAAAATGATAACGGATCGAATGCTGCATTTTCATATTTTTATTTGTCGTTGTATTAAAATAATGGCAAATTTTGTTTTTTATTTTTATTTATTATTCAAAGCAAAGAATGAGACTTTTCAACTATTAAATGCTAACAGGACAGATAAAAAAAAAGTTTCTTTTTTTCAATATATTTTAACATGCGTAATAAGATATCGTCATATTGTCCATTTAAAAATAAATTTGAAAATAATTCATTTTGAACTTACAACTAAAAACTGTAAATGGACATTTAATTTTCAAAGAAAAAAAGTTGTGAGTTATGTAAATTGAAACACACCCCGAGGAACCTTGCGTGAGAACCTTTTAAACAAAAACCTGTACTCGGAAAAGGTTCTGATTTTTCAACGTTAGTAGACCTTTAATGCTCTAGAGATCGACCCCTAATCTATCTTCAGAACGTTGAATACTAAACCTCAAATACATTGTGAAGTTACACCCACATCATAATATTTGATAGCATAACATTTCGGTTACAATGGGCAAGAAACTGTTGAGGTGCTCACTAGGTAATAGATTATATCATAATAATCAATTAATCATATTGAAATACTACTTAAGTAAGACAGTAATTCCCAAAATAATCACATATCTACTAAATTTTCATGATCGCTATCACATAAATTACTACACATAACTAAACAGATTCAATAACAATTTTTCTACACAGGCACACTATTTTAAACCCAATATATTTAAAAGTATACGCTAAGTAAATTTAATAAACAATATGTATATTGAAAATTACTTATCGATCAATGTTTCATGTCATTTATAAATATCCGGTTCATAGACGTGTGTTTTCTAATGAATTCATCTACTGTATGCCAAGCCATGTACCATACTTGCACAACTATTTGTATATAACTTACAACGTATACGTCTCGCTTAACTAGATGCTTTCCCATATGCCTCGTGTTGTTCAGTGCGTGTTTAGAAGGATTCCATGTACGCATTTCGAATGCGAAATTCGTAGCCATATTTTCTGGAATTTTATACCAACTCTCATCCATATAGGAGACCGACACGTCTTATTGTGTCGACAGCGTCCGCGGAGGAACAATGCGACATCAGCGCCACCATCGGCCGTAGCTGGCCAAATCCAGCTTAAGTGTTCGAAGGCTATACAAAGCGACCACCCGCATTAACGTTTGCTTGTTTCGAAACGGCCATCGCGCACTAGTCACGTTCCCGGCTACGCTTGTTATGCGATGGTCAAAACTTTTGTCGAAGATTTATCTTTGTGCGGTATTCATTGGTTGAAATATGTTTTTCGACTATACCGATATCGTGAAAATACGAAAAACAAACAGGCTTCTTTCACAGAATTTCATATTCATCGGCACTAAGTAGAAAATATAAACTTTAAAGCCCAAAATACCATTTTGTGAGAATAAAGCTACAAAATATTTTATAACGGGAACCTATACTTTAGCATAATAAAGACTTAATATAAAAAGTGGAAAGTAATGCGCATTTAATGGCAAAAACAAATAATATAATAAATTATTTCATTCGTATAAATCTATAACCTCGTGTATCTCATAGAAGGTTTAAAGAAATTTGAAATCTAACCATGGAATTATAGTTCATATATGAAAATTTTATGTATATAAGGAAAAAATTAGAATTATTTAGATAGAATACTGATAGACGTAACGTCAATAGTAAAATTAAAAAAAAAACTGTGTTTACATGTTTGTCGATTAAATAACACCACGAATTCATTCATAGTGCTCTGTGTGCGCATGTTCAATAAGATCTCTGAGAATATACAAAACTGACCCTAAAACTTAATCTTGATTAAGCATAGACTGTTTAAAAAAGGGATATAATATTTCTGAATATTTTGATAATAAATTTCCACGAACGTAACTATCTCGACATCTTGCAGGGTAGTTTCTTTTGTAATTGTTTCATATTTGTTTGTTTTGTGTGTAGTTTAGTCTGTGAAGAGCTACCGCTAAGCTCCTTGCTCACACTTCTTGAAGGATAAATGATTTACGAACGTATGGTGCTTTTAAAAAAATACTGAAACAATTAAATATTATGACGTAAATGTAACAAGTCTTCACAACCTACGAAATAAAGATATTTCATATTTAAATTTGAATTTAAATTTGATTTCCTCTTAGGCATGTGACTACCGATGGTTTGGTTCTTAACCCTGTTTTTATGTAGGCAATATACGCAATACGCACGAAATTGTCAAGCCAAAGCTTTTCCTACAGTACAGTGCACTCTGCCGCTATGAATTGCCCGCAAATGATGCAATGCGCAGGTACAACGCTCCCCGACCCTACTTTCTTCTCCCCCGCGTTCCTATTTTACGTCATTGCGACGCTTTCGTGACTAACTTCATATCGGCAATATTTCGTGTACTGTACTATGTATTTGGAGAATGAATGCAAAAACTAGCTTGCTTTAACAAGATAAGAACGTGAGTAATTAACGAATGTTTTTTGCTAATGATATGAAGGATTCGACATCTCAAGTCTAGATTTCAACTTTATGTCATCAATAACATACGGATATTTAGAATATTTGTTTATAATTTGTGTGAGCTAGCTTACTTGATTGATACGATGAATAAAAGTGAATCCCAAATTGAAATCGACTACAAAACAATAAACTATAAGCCATCAACAATTATATGTCACCTCTTTCTGCAGAACGGAGTTTAACATCATTTTATGTGGTGCTAGTAATCAATGACGTCACTAGTTACTAATGCCTCGTGTAATTAGCAATCTAAAAATAGTCGTTACGCAGGTACTTTTAAAGCTATAAAAAAATCCTTTCTCTTTATTCTTATACAAATAAAAAAGCTTTAAATATAGTAAGAAATAAAAAGTAAACTATCCTCTTAATATATTAATAATTTCATTGGTATAAAACACAAGTTTAAATAAAATTGGTATAATTTAAAGATTTTTTCGGTACAGATATTGAGATTAATACGTAAATTATGAAAAGGAATTTGTTCATTTGTAATGCTTACGGAACTTGATGATTAAAAGTGATTATCGAAATTAAGCGAAATTTTCCATAAATATGGCCCATATTAATACTTTTATTCTGACATCGAATGTTGTATTATAATAATAAACGTAGCAAAAGCAACTATAATCAAACGATCCATTTGAATGTTATTTGACAAAGTTTTTTAGGCCGTTTCTCTGCATCACAAAATTTCTATTTAGTATGTATTTTAACTCGGAGAAATTAGGATCTTCATTGGAGTTCCAATCATCAGATCTCGTCAAAATCTATTGATTGCGTCTATAAAATACTAGTGAACAGAGTTATAGAAAATATATATAGAGTTAAATTAAAAAATTGAAATAAATAATGCCATATCGGCCTATAATCTTCAAAGAGCCAAATCAAGATATAGAGGTTGTATACGATTGGAAAGGGCTTCTTAAAAACAATCCAAGGATGCCCATAAAACAATACATGATTGCCGGGGACATAAAGGATGAAGGCGTCCGAGCAGATCAACGACGGCGCCATTACACCTGCGGCTGAGGGGACCGAGGCTATACAAGTAGATGATGTAATAGCTTCTATATCGATGCTAGACTGTATAGACATCGATTATTATATGCGAATGCCGATTATTAAAGACACATCCAGCAGCAGCTAGCGCACGTTTTACCACTACGTTTTTAATTATACGAAATCCGAAGGACTTTTTATGTATTCAAAAATAAATAATACATGTAATTTGCTCAAAGAAAATATTATCCATATAGTCGCTTAATGGAACCTCTATGGGGTCTGTTAGGAGCGAAGTGGACTGTATGTGGTTGAAAGCGTCTAGTAAAAATGTAGGAGATCGTAATACCTGAATTTTGGTAGCTGTTGTCTTGGACCCTCCCAAAGCCCTGCTGGTGAACCCATTTTGTGCGCAATTATTTTTTACAGCTGTTAGATTAGCACCTGTGGCACTTTGTAAATGATTAAGTGATTATAGCGAAAACGGTAGCGTCCATTACGGCGATGTTGCGATAAGTGTGTGTATCGTGAACGGGAAGAAAGAAAAGCGATAACGGAAAAAAAAAGGCGAGTAAAAACGAAAAAGGAGAATTAACGGCGCGAACAGATATTTTTAAATTACTCAAAATTTTCGAAAATGATCGAGCTCAAATTATCAAAGAATTGATGTCATAATAATTTGATTTGACTAAGAGTTATCTCATGAAATACTATTTGAAAAAAAATCTCTAACAATATTTGCCATAAATTTTTTTCCGTTTTTTCTAAATATTAGTAAAAAAAAATATTTTTAGAAATACTCAAGACTTAATTTATCAATGACATTTTAATTTACAAAATTCTGAATTGAGGGAAGACACACACATACGCACATGGCCAGACATCATCATAAAAGCCATTAAAATAACTACTACTCTAGTGTTCAAAATGTCGACATTCCATAAAAATCTTTTTCTCAAAAATCGAGATCAATGCAATCTTTTTCCGAATATTTCGAAAGGTTTCAGTATCTGTAGCGGGAAGTGAAAAATCCGAAAGCATTTCCCTTGCGCTCGTCAATTGAATGAAATATGAAATCTGTGAACTTTGTCCTAAATATGAAAACGATGTTTCAAATTCACGTAATGAAATGCCAATGCTGTAATAACTGCATAATACATTTCTGTGTAATATTGTCTTGTCTATTTATAATACACGCGCAGGGCTTCCGCCGTCGTCGCTGCTGTCACCTGTCCAATACACTGATCGCTTAGTACGGAAAATATTAAATTACTGTGGATATTGCGCGCCTCGTAACGCGAAGCGTTGGAGGTTGTGCTCGACTCTCAACTTGTCAAGATTATAGACAGTACACAGTATAGAGAGACACATAAAAAAAAAAACACTATTTTTAAACTCAGCGTAGTGAAACTTAACAGCGTAGTTAAACTATGAATTCAGGCGCGTTTGCTTATTTTTCAAAGTCGTGTGCGACAAAATAGTTTTTCTCGTTGAAAATAATAATTTGAATTGATTTAATAGGATCCAACTTTTCGAAGCTTCAATCGGTTCTATTTGCTTTTAAAATGTAAAAGCGAATAGAACCAATCCTTAAACTGTTTTAAAAGAAGTATTTTTTATATTTTTTTCTTTGTCATAAAAGATAATAAGCCGTGTAATAGCAATCGACAAATTAATGCCAATAACGTGAAGGACCGGATCGCCAAAGATTACTTTCACATGTTTTCTATTTTCTGAGAAAAATCAAGATGCCTACCACCAAAACTTCCAATTAGTCAAGGTTAAGATTTTGTATATCTAAAACATTACGTGCACATGTTATGTATATATATATATATATATATATATATATATATATATATATATTATGTTTATATATTATTTTATGTATAAATATTATATATATTTATTTAATATTCTCTTTAATATATAAAAGTAATATAAAAAATCCGTGAACATCGGAGTCGGCAGAAAGACGTCACCTATCAGGATTATTTTTAGCATCTCATACACAAACGTGACATGTGGATTAATAATTATCACTGCCATGTTGAAAAAATACATATTTTATTTAGACGCTTTATCCGACCGTAGCTTAGTCCACGTGGGCGTACAAAAACAAACTCCCGTTTGGAGTTCCTACCCAAACTTTACGCGAGCACGTACCCGACTTTGATCCCAACCTGAACCGCACCTCTCAATTGCGCCACTCTGACAGATGTCATCGCCTGCTGTCCAGTCATGCAAAAAACATCAGGGTGGGATTTCCCTGAAGGATGGCTAAACTCTATGTTAATTTTTGATACTGTATGTACAATTACCATGAATATTATTTTAACCCGGGTCGATGTAATGAAAATGTCTAAAGCAGACCTGCCCCCTGGCGACCGTTTTCGGGGTTAGCACTTCACCGCCCACGCTCGTCCTCCGTGCCCTTGTCCAATCACCTCGCGCCCACCTGCAATTATGAAACTGCCGCGCTATTTCAGCGTCTCCCTAGTTAATATTACCAGACTAATAATACCCTTGATTAATTATGCATGTTGTTTACGTTAAGGTAATGTATCTAGAAAACGAAAACATGTCTTAACACGAATTACTAATTTAGTTTACATAGTCTGCCATTTAAAATTTTGTGTTATGATAAATAATTTGTATTACATATTATAGCTATATTGTAATATTTAGCGCGTGTTTATTTAAAATTTATTCTGAGTTAGTCAGACTTTCTAAACGTTACATTTAGTCTTCGTTATTTTGAAAGTATAATAACTATTAAAAGACTTCAAAAAAAGAGGAGATGGTATATTTGTCTGTAGGTATTATTTTATGTTTGTTTATTGATAAATTCGTCAATTCTAAAACGATTTCGAATTTCTTTTTTTTGTGAGGGTATACTCCCGAGGTGGTCCTAGAGTCATCAAGTCAGGATCTGATGATGAGATCGTGGAAAACCCATAAATATTATAAACGTGTACAATATGTTTGAGCTCTTTTTCTAGTCATACAGGTGTTTACGTCTGGAAGTAATTTTCTCACGTTGCTGAACTGATTATGGAAACCATAAAATTCCTTTACGGTTAGGAGTTAGGGGATGATACCGCGATTTGTTGCCAAAACTAATTTTCAATAACTATTAGTAAAATCTAGTATATACAAAATTGTGATTAAATACTTATTAATCTACCTGCATATTTTTATTTATTTATATAATTCAAAATTGACAATCTTAGTAGGGAATTTTCTAGCGACAACAGTAAAAGTAGAGTTAATTAATTTAATGTGGAATTTAATGAAAATGTAGTCTGTATGAATTGTAGAACTTGTATATTATTAAAAAATAAGTATTATTTATGTATTTTGTTTAAGAATAATTTGGTAGTTGCACTCCAACTAAGAAACCAGTAGACAATAAGTTCGGGATCGGAAGTGCTTTTTCACATGCTCCATACAAAAGTAAAGGAGATGCTTGGCCTATTTTATTAACTAGGCCTTAATACACATGCAAAGTAGCTAACTGAATTGAAAAGTTATAATTACTTAATAACTAAAAAATGTAAAATAATATAAATTTTTGAAAAAAAAGAAGATAATTACAAAAAAACCGCCTCCAAAAATCTATTTAATTGTTCAAACAGATGTTTATTTAATTACTTAGACTATTTGAACAACTAATGAGTTGTTTTTAGAGTCGTTTCCAAAGATAGCAAAGAAAAAAAATATACCTCTAAATGAATATGAAACGTTAAATACTTAGAAAAGAAACCTTCTTCTGAGAAGACACAACTATGTCTGATTTAACTTTAGCTGAAACAGGCTTCAAAAATAACTGACTAGTTGTTTTTCAAGTCTATTTAAATAATTATTGAAGTAGGTTTTTGAATTAATTTTTTTTGAAAAATTTTGTGTAATCT
>BGZK01001902.1:0-95956 GCA_005406025.1 Eumeta japonica | reverse complement strand
TTATTATGAACTCAAAAAATAATGAACAATGACGAAATATACTAGTGTTGTGGAAAAAGCGTGGGTTCTCTATATACGAAAATGTGGGACAAAGGCTCCCACGCTTTCCACAACAACACTAGTATATTTCTGGTCATTGTTCATTATTTTTTGAGTTCATATTAAGGATTATTTTTTACTTTTAGTTTAATGTGCTTTAATAGCGTGTTTTTAGTTTTCAAACGTTTATTTTTCTTTTTAGTTCGGTTGATTGCGTATTAGTAATTTTTAACAAAACAACAATAATTCAATTATTAATATTATTATGTTACTAAATTCTATTACAAAACAGTAATAGAATTTAGTAACAGTAATAAGCCACTTGTTTTCACGCAGACGATACGTGACGAAATTATTCGATCCTGGCGATCCTGATCAGGATAAGAGGATAAACTTATCAAATTATTGTATTGTCATCGGTCCTTGAGACGTATGCAAAGTTTCAAGTTTATTAAGTGTTTAGAACACGTTGAAAATCGTGCTCAAAGATTTTGTTACATTCATACATACATACATACATACATACATACATACATACATACATACATAGATACATCCCGAGCTAATAAAAGCGTGTTAAAATAGTGCTGTAAGTCCTACACATCGCCTTGTTAGTTAAGTACCTGCTCCAGGAGTTGATTTTGTCATCATGTTTGTCAGGCACACGCTGAGAAGTGGAACCCTGGTGTAACAATAATACAGGTACTCTGCACCCAACCTAGGCATCACTTTGTCAGAATCCTAGTATAACCATTAAATTTGAAAATGTACTCTTAACAACATGCTGCCTTAATGCGGAGAAAAAATAAATAAATTATTATTATGTTATTACTAGCTTTTGCCCGCAAGTCTGCCCACGTATATAACTATATGTAATGGTTTATATTTTTTTTATAGTATTTGCGTAAAATCCGGTCTTAGTAGCGTCTACGTCCCAAAAAGAGTGCCTATGCAAAACTTCAAGTCAATCGGATCGATAGGTTTATGAGCTGTTATTTTTTTAAATACATTTTACGGGGCGCGCAAAATTAAAATATAGTGTGAAATCAGGTTCAAGTGATACCATTTTCTTTTATATGCAGAATCTTTCTCGCAGTCCTGCACGTATTTAGCATTGCGGCTTTTTGAAGTGTGCTGTAAGAAGTGCACTCTACATCGATTAGTTTCAAGCTCTTGTGGATTGTCTTTGGGATTACACAAGGCAATATTGTTTTCATGAAAAGCTAACCGTACGCCACACGAATACAGTAATCACACAAGGCTATAACTGATTTCACCCTCTACATTAAAAGACTCAACTGGCAGACAAGGTAATAAATGAGTTGACAGGTATACCGCCCGCCTAGAAAATAATGTATAACAATCTCGCGTGGTACCGATAGGTGAGCTATTCCAACTTTTACCACGGAGAATCAACTTTTAAATCGTCATTAGGATAGCATTTAGCGATATTTTTAATTTTAAAATGGACCTTTTAAAGGAAAAATATAATTATATTTCGTACCAAAAGCGAACAAAAAGAATACCGACGTCGTACGTCGATTTATCGCGGCACTGTTACCGAGAAGAATGGTTTAAAACAAATAAAAAAAAAGTCCTAAAAAAACTACGACTCTAAAAAGGTTTCACAAGCAAGTTAACATTGAAATTATAGCGATCAACTGCAAATTACGACCCCGATTTGTGTTTGGCGTCACCTGACTGCTTATCGATTAAGAGCTACGTGAGCCATCTGAAAGTTCTTAACAAATCGAAAACTGAGCAAACTAACAAGTAATTTTCATTATTATTGTTTTTCAATATAGTGTGCGATGAATTCGACTTGATAGAACAACTGAGAGAAACACTTCGCCCACTCGCACTTAGGGGTCGTTTTGAAGGTCTACTCGTATGCAGCGCTGCTTCCTCGCCGTCCGTAAATGACTTTCCTCGAACTTTTTTTAGAACATAAATAGGAATCGCATGGTGCAAGATCGAGGCTGTAAGGTGGATCAGCCAGAATTCCTACATCTAACATTCCGAAACAGTTAGTTATTTGTCTGGCGGTATGTGGTGAGGCGTTGTCATGATGAAGGGGAATCTTACTGCGAGGTCGTTTTTCTCAAACTGTTTTCAAAACTAGAGGCAGACAATCGTTGGCGTACCGGTCTGCAATGGCTGTATTCTCTTTATCTTCTAAAACAATTGTTGCACGTTGAGCTGTCATTCCGAAGAAAGAGGCTTCCATCTTTTATCCGACGCTTTGACCTCGTTTTACTTTAGTAGGCAACTCCTCGAAAAAATGTACCCATTGAGCAGACCAGCTTTAGGTTTCAATATCGTAACAGTTCCAGCCTTTCGTCAACTATAACTAGGTCGTATATAACATTTGAGTCACCACCGGTAAATTTTTGCATCATTTCGCGACACCAATTAACACGACGGAGTATTTGAGCTTCGGTCAAATTATGAGGTATCCACCTAGTACAAAGCTTCCTGACTGTTAAATGTTCATGAAGGATCTTGATCATTTGACTCACATTGATGCTGTAAAGACAGCATCAATGTCGTGCGGCTCGTGATAGAGACTGACAAAAGAGTGACCTACCAGCATATTCGGACAAGTTTAAGCATTGATATGAAACAAATGATCAAGATCCTTCATGAACATGACGATCAAAGGATCGTCACTGCAGAAGGACGTCCGTCAAGCAGACCGTCAGCCAGACGTGTGACTGCGTTTGAAGTATTTAAACGAGTTATAAATATTGGCAAGGGATTAGAGCTTCATGGTAAGAGGCCAACTGAAGTTTTTACGAATTTTTTGTTAGCTTAAAAGGCAACAAAAGTGATAGAAAATAATTGCATGAAAATTCGTGTTGAAGTTAGACTTTTTGTTAAGAACAACTTTCTTTTTGCCGCCAATTTGTAAAAAAAATGACAAATGAATACAAGATACATAATAAGGTTGGCAATAAGTTCCATTTTTATAACTTAAATGTTTTTTTATTTTTCAATTTGTAAAGTAGGTAGTTCTAAAGTAATTTAAGTGTCATCTACGTAGTGTAATTCCATACATGGATAAAAATCTATCAAAAATATTTCTATATGGATCATCAAAAGCAATACAAAAACGCCATTTATATTGATCTCTATCTAATATGAATTTTTAAATGAGGCAGTAGTTCAATGGTATTAGGGAAAACGTGTAGATAATGTCACATTTATTCAATAAAATAAGAAGAGTCGCCAACTCTATTAAACCTCAGATTAAGGCAACTTAGTGAAATCGTTATCAAAATCCTATATCTAATTTGCTTTCACAAGTGTTGAGTCTTATACAAACAAAACCAGTTTCTGTCATTTGTATACATACAGCGATACACGTGTCAAAAATTCCCATAATTGATATCCGTTACTTGATCGATAAATGGAATATACGAATTCTCGTTTGACTCCTATAGTAATTAACCTCTCCCGGTAGCCTTATCGCGTTGTAGCAAACATACAACCTTTCACGAACGATTTCAGGAGTGTTCAGCTGCCGAAAAGCACGACAGCGGTCGTAGAAAAGTCCGCCGGCCAGAGCGAAGCGGGTTGAGTCACTCGGCGCGGTCTTAGAAGGCGCCTATAAAACTTTGAGGTATTATAATATGCGCGCGCAGTCCGATATTCATAACAAAACTCCGCATAGGCGGTCTTTTCGTCGACGCGCCGACTCATGTGTTATTGCGTGAGGTGCAATAATATTATTTTATATTTTACCTGCGTTTTAGTGCTGCGGTACACGACCGAACGACGGCTTACCGGCGTGTGTCAGACAATAATGATTATCGTTTTCAGTACCCACTGCCTACTGAAGTTGGAAGGAATGGAAGTTTTATTTTGCATGAATCTGTGCAATAAATCAACACAAAAAAGTATTAAAGACGCAAAATCCAAGAATCGAAAAAAAATAAATTACTCACTCTAATATCAGTGCTTAATGTATTGAAGTAAATAATCGAATGGCGATATCATAAAAACAAATTTTAGGTACACGTATGATGAAACGTACATGTAAGCGAGCGTTATTCAAAGGCATTACATATTTCGGACCAAAAATTTCCACACAAATACACTTGTGTATTAGATATAGTATTATACGTTATAATAAAAGTCGAGTCAATAATTAAAAACACCAACATTGTTTCTGTATTGAATGTGTGTCGATATAAATATATTAATGGCCCGCGTTCATAGTGAAGTTTAGAAAAAAAAAATACATGATATGTGTCAATATAGTGCCAATGATGTTAAATGAAGCCTAAACAACAACACAAACATCAAAATAATAATTGGCGTATGTTACATTTACATTTTTTAGCGAGCGCGTTGTAAATTCATTTTAACATAATTGTTTATAAGCTTTAATGACATTCGCTTTATTTAAATCAATTTCGCATGCGCGTGGCAATCGTCCAGAAACGCGTATTACAGTGCAATTTCTTGCATTTTCGTTTAATCATTATCCACGATGTTATCATCCTAAACCGTAATGTTTTCATCACAATGATGATGAACAATGATGATTAAGGTTCTTAAATTTACAATTAAGGTTAACGTTATGCTTTTTAGAATAGCTCGGACAGTAATGTTGCTTATTCGAGTTAAAGCTATTAAATATGAAATTTGTTACGACCTTTCTGTTCGGTCACAGACTACACTGAACTGTTACAGGTATTGACGGTTTACAAAACCGTCTTTAACGGTTAATGTCGCTCTCACTACGTCTTTAAATCCGTTAATTCAAACATACATGAAAAATAGCGTGAGCTAAACCGTTTGTAGGCTTCTAGTTATTTTGGATGGCAAAGCCCCTGGATAGCGCTTTTCGCAAAACCTATTTGTTTGATGATAAATACAGTTCGTTCTCCGTGTTAACAGAGGTATCACGGTTCTCTCATACAACTCCGCAGTCGATTGAAGTAGTTAAGTTTTTTTTAGTTTTAATATCGGCATGTCACATGGATGCTTGGTTTTAACGGTGTTAGTTTCAATTTCATCATTCGTAGAACGTTCAAATCTTCTGCAATATAAATGATAACGATAGAATGATGAATGAGCGATGAAATGAATGGAACAGATGATATACAAAAACTATGGCGCAAGAGCATGTTGAATCAGCCTATTGTGAATGAACACTGCGGTCCGTAAGCGCCCGCAACACTTGGTGGTTTGCTGATGCGTTGTCCACCTTGTAAGAAGACCGACGTATTTTTTTCTTGGACCGTTCATGAAATGGATATTTACGTTATTGATTTTTAATAATCGTTATACAGGATATCATAAGCGATGCTATCATCTTGAAAACATAAGCTTTCATATACCAACTATTAAAAATATTAAACACATCGGTTTCATCGAGCATCAACAAAAACTTTCATGTGTTCAACGACTCGATTCAAGTCAAAACCGACTAGTCACATATGAGACCGTTAAAAGTAACTATACCAGCTCTGAAAGGTACTTAAATACTAGTTTTCTGCGAGATGTCTTGTATGCTAACAGAAATACATACATACTTTAGTAATCAATAAAATGTATTTAGAAGTATTGGATAAGCGTTGCTTATCTGCAAATTATGATAATTAAATCCAATCATAAATTGCAATGATTTTTCAAAGGTCACGCGCATACAGAGACATCTATTTTCGATCATTTTGAGAATCGCGGTGTACCGTGACGCAACTTAACTTCGAAGCGTGTTACTGTAATATTCGAAACAAAAGAATATCATATTAAATTAACGCCGCGTGGGCAGGTAGGTATTTATATGTCCCTCGTACTGTTTACGGGTTCGAAGTAAAAACACACGGCGGAAACGAGAGCCGTGTTTAGGCGAGTCCGCGCCGGGGGCGCACGCGCCGGGGCCACCGATCCATTCCGCGTACGACCTGCCGTATTCGGCTATAGAGGCTATATTCGGCTATAGACGCGTTGCGAAATGCTTTCGTACAATATTCGGCTTGTTTCGTACAATATTTAAAGTTAACCGGCTCTCGGTATCACCTCGACCGTGTATGTGACCGCATGATTTCGATTACAGTAACGATCAAACGCCGCAAAAGATTGGAAATGATGGAGGCGCTTGTGAATTTGAGTTTTTATAATAGAAAAATTGGTTGTCTGTAAAGTCGGTTTCGGGACGATAACTTTACGTGATAACGTCATAAGAAAATATTGATGAAAAATTGCATACTTTTATGAATTGAATAGAATTATTATCACTGAATTATAATTTTGTACAGTACAAAGAAGGCGTTAATTGAAAATGACAATGTTTTCAATAAATAAACATTTATTTGCACTCGTTAATTCAAATATTTTTCTACTTAAATTATGCAGTAAAGAGATAGATGCGTCACAAGCCGAACACTTAGGCCGATCGTGCCTCTCTATTGTTCCGCGTTCTCGCTCGCACCCTCGGCTCGGGCGGAACGCGACAATGAGTCATGCTTTTTCGTGCGTGCAGCCGGCATTCATTGATTTATAAGACGTTATGACGTCGAAAAAAAAACAAATACGTATAGTAGGATTTTGCAGTAGCTGGTAGGAAAGGATAGTTTGAAATGACATTTTGGCCGTATTGATATTAGTTTAGTAGATGGAGACCTACGGTTTGGAGGAACCGAGAGTAATGTTTGACATATTGCTACATCTCGTACCTCCATTAATCTATAAAAATAGGTAAACGTGAACTTTATACAAAATATATATAGTGTAAAAAAGCGAACTGGCCGATCGCTTATTTTATGAAGTAACTACATTATTTTTTTTATGATAAAAGCAATGGGCAAATGTTACCTTGCACATTTGCATACCTTCCAAGCTTTGAGAAATTAATAAGGCATTCTTTCAATTCCTGTCAAATTTACGTTTTTGTTGTTTGGTTTTATTAATATTGCAATTAGCGTAAATCATTATATAACGGATCTCAAGTATATCAAAATACTATTTTTTGTTTGCAGTAAATTTAATTACGGAAAAGAAATTCATGGCCGGCAATGTATACGTCAGATAGACTACTAATGGCCATTTTCAGTTAACTTTATTGTTACGTTAGTATTACAATTAATTTTATTATTAGTGCTAATTTATTTAACGTTTTTATAGGTATATATGTGCAATAAAAATTATGTTCGTTATATTTTTAACGAATATGCAATCTTCTGAAAAATCTTCTGAAAACTTATCCGTTTCGTTGAATTACAAATTAATTTATATCACGCGAATAACAAACAATTATTTGGTAATGGCCCTAGACCATATAGATGAATTGTAAACAATACAGTTGTCTATTAGTACCCGAATTCACAGCACGTCATGTTAAGAGGTAGAATGGTTTATCAGCTGCTGTTGTTAGATTTGACACGGCTATTTCATTATATTTTATGTCGTATTTGGACTGCCGTTTAAAAACCTGAGGCGTAAAGATATTTTGAATTAGAATTTGAGGACGGGACAATGAGTATTTTTTTTTTCGAAATACAACGATTGTTATCAACGCGTCGATAAAAAAGCAAAGTAGTTTTTTAATATTTTATACGTAATGTATAATTTAATACTGAAATCATTGGAACCGGAATAATTTTCATCACATAAAAACCTTACGACACTGCTTATAGTACACTCAGTATAAATACAAGTCACGTATTAAATTAATTTATAAAATAACTCTTGGACACTCATGGCAAAACTGTTGTAAAAAATTAAAAAAGGAAAATTTTTAATATTTATTACAAAAGGCACAATACACTTAAGGCAGAACTGTTGTAAGAAATTCAATACAGGAATTTTTTTAATATTTATTAGAATACGTATAATAAAATATTAAAACTATTCTGAATTTCTCGGAATGATTTTAATGTGATATTGTATCTTTGCGGAGCCTGGTATCAAACGCAATCATTAATGATTTAATATATCTATAAAGGTTGTGTCATCTTAAGATACCCTTATAAAGGTAATATAACAATATGTAAGGGAAAAGCATCAACCTCTTTCATTACTACGAGCTAAATTAATGTTTCGCACCGACAATATTGGCCACTATAATAGAGTTCAATAACCGTTTGGTTTTGCAGAGAAAAAGGATAAAAGATATAAGATAGAATGCAGGATATTTCCGAAGAAACATGCAACTTTTTAGTATCGATTCGTTTAAGATAGTTAAACAAATTCTTCAATAATAGTCGCCGTTTAACAATAATAAACCAAACGAACTTACGATATGAATAATTCGCTTGCATTTGTATGCAGTCGGTGCAACGCGCGCGTGCGCGAACGCAGACAAGACGACAGCTAAAGGATGCATATCGTATCAATGTACAATATATTTTGAACCTTAATTGTACATTTCATAGTACGCAGATTAAATTGAGATTAGTTCTCCTAGACTGAACGTGCAATAGGTATTCCAATTTGATATTGAACTGTTACTGTCATTTTAAGACTATAACAATCAAATTGAAGGCTTCAATTCGCTTAAAGATCGTAGTTGGATATGAAACAAATAATTTATTTTTTATTATCATCACCAATTAATTTTTCAATAAATGTGACAGCCTAAAAAATATTTTTTTTTTTATAAAACATGTCTATTAACAACATATTTATTTTTAAAATATTATCAAGGAAGTTACTTTTAAACCAAATAAAATTTAAAAAATTGTCTAGCTTACAAATAAAAAAAGTTAATTAAAGAAGAAAAAGAAATTATTAGTTCTCACATGAGCAAGAAAACGGCGAAAAATAGAACTTAAGGGTCATTTCACATACGATATAATGTTTCTAAAAAGGTTCTAATCCACTGCTTATATATTTCATAAGTAGCTTTTTGCACCGGTGCTGTTCGTACTCTATTAGACATATTTATTATCGCTTAAACAATAAGCGCGCTTCAGTCAAACGTGTACCTTATTCAGAATAATGCCAGCTTACTAAGCACATTTTTTAGACAAAGACTGTCAAGCTCCACAAAAGCGGTACGTACACGTCGTCGCGTCGCCCGACAACGCGGTCGGTGAACGATGGCCTTAACGTTGTACCAGATGTGGCAACACCGACGACGCGTCATTATTGAAAATCATTCTCAGGAAATATCACCGGATACCCTCGCATCGCTCCTCATATACACCTACGCGATAAATCACAATTCACGTTATTACAAGTAACCCTGCGGAGACTTGTGCGTTTTCATACCGATTCATAGCAATTTTATCGAACTATTCCCGGTATATATTTCCTTAACCGCAGGAAATCATTCATTTCATGACTTCAGCGTCCCCGATCGCCTAATAACATGCTTTCACAGTACTCATTAACTATAGTTGCAATGTCAGATGTGATTACTTACACTTCTGGTGCCAAACGAAAGTTTAGGATAAATACGTACCTGTAAAAAAAAAGGACGAAAAATTAAAGAATAAATAAATACGATGTTTAAATTACTATTATGATGGTTCCTAAGATAGCAATTGTCTACAGTTCGGTATAAATAATGATTATTTACTTTAAATTGTTGTTGGCTTGTTAAATAATGACGATGCGAGTGCACTTTTTAGTCAACTTTAACTAGGTGCCATAGGATGTCTGAAAGCTCCTTTCATAAACTAACGGTTCCTTATTAACAGCCATTAAGCTATCTCTCAATGAAATGTCAGTATCATTTAATGAAGTCTTTTTTGCGTTTTTTGTGTTGATATAATTTTTTCATTCATACTATAATTATTTATAAATCACCGTATCTATGAAAAAAATTGTCCATAGGTTCATAAACTCTATTTTACATTTAAATCTTCTAAAAGGTCTCCGGTATGTACTTGTGCAGTTGACCCAGGATTATGATAGCAAAATATCGCTTGTCAATAACTTGGTGCAGTAAGAAAACCCTAATTTATGTTTCATTAAAAGTTATTAATTATTCTTTCTCTGATCGAAGACCAAATAGAACAATAATACATTAATGATTATAATAAAGGAAAATAAAGTGGTAAATACTAAATTCTAAGTGGACACTGCCCTAAAGCAAACTCTCACAAACTCAACAACTGGTCAACTATAGATTTTTCTCAGTCATCAAGTTTTCTAAAACACGAGAGTATAAGTATTCAATTTCTACCGCTAACTTTATTCACTTGTAGATATTACAAACTTATAATACGCCCAGTTTACTTAGAATTATGTAATTAGAAATATAAGCGGCCAACACTATAACTATGAGAATAAATAAATGCAGACGTAAGTATAAAATATTTCAGTTGGTTTTATATGAATGTAAATTAAAAAAAAAATATGTGGAATACCATTAAAAACGTGCATTAAAAGAAAAATTAATCTAGATCAGAACTGAATGTTTTATGATCTGAAAAAATAATTGTTTAAATATTATGTCGTATTTTTTAAAAAACACAAGCACACATGTTATTAAGAATGTTTTTATACGGACAGAAAAATATTGTGTGTATCGATAAACTTCTGGATTGTGCTTTGGTTGGAGTTACTGATGGTTCAACAATATCAAAACCCATGAAACTTGCCAAAATTGACATGGTGATTTATTGAATCGCACATTTTACAGTATGAGTGCTTTACAGTATTTACTGAAATTGACAATTGCAAGTTGTGCCGAAACTTAGCGTCAAAAAGGATTTTGATGCGAAGTCGTAATCGATTCGCATAAAAAATGAGCTATCGCACCATAACCGTCGGCGAAGACGAGATAACAGCGGTCTTCGACGAACTCCTGCGCAGACATCGGTCGCGGGCCTGCGGCTATGATTATTAAGACGGGCAAGATCAAATCGGCTTCTATCGCCGCCGCGACAACTTTCTAGACCCGCAGGTCGATTCTGCAAACCCAGGACAATTTTTTCGATATCGTCACGACGTCAAAATCACGTCAGCAAGGCCGCGCGGCGACGACCCTCCACGCCTCGACTGACGTCATTTCGGCGTCGACAACGATTATCGACCGAGTCGTTTCGAGTTTACAGAATCGCCCTGCCGCACGCCGGCCCGAGCGTTATATACGGGCCATGTATCGACGCACGTCAGTGGTACATAGAGCCGCCTCCCACTTGCTAACGGTACATTTTTTCCACGTCTCGCCCGCCGCCGCGCCCGCGCCGCTTAATATGCGATCATTAACATATTTCGTTTTACACTTCCGAGAGCGGGCGCGGTTCGGCGGCGGCGCGTTTCTCCTCTCTCGTCCGAGTTCCGTTCTCGGGTCGGATTCTACGATTAGCTGTCGCGGCGATGGGTGCGCTTTTACGATTGACTGCTATAGTTTATGATAGGCGATGAAAACGTAATACGGTATCTTGATCGATTTATTTTATTTATTCGTTTATTGTTCATGATTTCATTTTATAAATTATTCATTTATTTAATGATGAACGGATGATGCAACGCATCACTTAACATTTTTTTTTACAGTTTGATAAGTGACTGTAGGTAGACTAAAATTTTGCAACTCTTTCACTAACCCTTCAAATAAATCTGAACGTGCATATAAGTTTGATATTGAGTCTTTTTTGTTTTCTGAAAACCTGTGGTTTCTCTTAAAAATAAATTATATACCTACATCGTAAGAATGACCCTGAATATTGTTATACGTCTGAACGATGTAAACTGAAAACGTATGTATTATTTAAGTTATTTATAACACAACTCATACTTACATTTAAGTTTATGCTTAAAACAAAATATCGTTCCGAATATGTAGGTACCTATTCTTGAATAACTACACTGAATTAAGCGCGAATTTAATGTATAAAAATATGCTTAATAACAAATAAAATAATATTCAGCCCATATTCATAACAGTGCCATGCATTTCCATAGAAAACCTGCAATATCAACTAACTGGCCACCCGCGAGCCTTTCGCGGCCGTGAAGATACGCGTGTACAAACGAGACCGGCTCAAAAACGGCGTGTGATGGCCGCGTAATGATATGCGCGTACCAAAAGTCGTGTCGAGTCATTGGCATTACGAAAGGCGGCCCCGCCAACATGGCGGACGGTTAATTGCCGTTTTGATTGATTCCTGGCAACACCGAACGCCAGATGTCATTTTGGTCGGGTTCGAAAGCGGTAAAAGTCGGGGCAAATCGGTCGACGATTCTCCGGTGTAAGTGAATAACTGCGCGAGCGCTAATAACATCCCGAAGGAGTTTAGTCAAGGTAATGATTAACTCGAATGATATTTTATAAATTCGAATATCTGTACGTATGATAAAACAGTAGAATCGGATACGTCTGTGCATCGAAGGTGCGTATGAGAGGCGACAATACGACAAAGGTAAGAGACGACGATGATTTTTAAGATTTTTATCTGTCAGTCAGTTCGCTCAACACATCTCTGAAACTACTGAGGGGATTTTGATGCGGTTTTCACGAGTAGATGAAACTTGGCTCGGTGTAGAACATACGTCTTATTTCAACTTTAAGCGGAAGTCAGGAAAAAAATAATATAGATTTAAAGATCTAGCCTGACAAGTTACAGAGCTAATAAAAATTGCTAACGTCGAATGCATATAGATGTCACGACAAGAACGAACAATACCGTTTAAAAGAAAAAAATAACTTTAACTTCTGACCGTGACGCTCTCGAGTTATTGAAAAATATACGAGAGAGAAGATGGAATTGCACTGGTGAACGAGGTAGGTGGTGAGCTGCTATCAAAACTTTATGTGACCGAATCCCACACGGACGAAGTCGGGATGGAGTCTAGTTTTCAATAACCTTTTCGAAAGTGGACATTTCTTATGTGGTGAATATTTTGTGGGTTTTAAAATAGAGAACTAATTCGTGTTTCATAATTTATGGTAAAAATGGAAAACGCAAAAGCCTTTTATTATCAATACAGATCACACTAGTTCAGTCAACAATTTCGACGTCGCAACCATACGACGTAAATCCTACATATTTAATTTTTACAAAATTTTCTGGCATGCGATAGAATCGTAAATTGAATTGAAAGTTTCAACTCATCGTCGCCTTTAGTGCCAGTCGAGCTGCTACGCGCGGGCGCATCAAAATCGAGCCCACTTACAATTCATATCGGCCACAATATTAACCGAACAGGAAATTGAGTTTTTGTAACTTAATTGTGGTACGGGCTGCAGTAACGTCGGTATTGTAATAATATTTAAATGGTTTGTAAGGCGAAATTGCTTTTCTTTTTTTTGTTGTTTTCTAGTATATTTTGAGTTGCTCAAATAATAATTGGACTTCACTCGGGGTTACCATGCTCGTATTATGAAGGAGAAAGCGCGATAATTAATTCTATGAAACCTGTCCGTCTATAGATTTCACTCAAATTACTTTTTCTTTAAAGTTATAAATTCGTATCAGAGCAGAGAGAATTTTAACAATCTAATAATACTGGCGACATTTCATTTATTCTTATGTGTAGCGATCGTTTCAATAATCAGACAGTGTAACGAAATACAATATTACTATAAGTGCTTTTAAAAACTTTGGCCGTCTGTCTGTCTGTCTATTTGCATATGATAATCTCCAGAAGTAATAGACGTATTTCCATGTTGTTTTCACGGGTAACTTGGGCGTATAGTGATAAAAAAACCCTTTGGCAGGGGGGATCACCTCAGCAGGGGTAGGGGATTAAACTTTACCCAGTGACAACCAAAACAGTGACATTTTCCAGCGCCCTTCGAAAACTTGATAAACGATCTTTTTCGTAGAACATAGGTCTAGAGCTAGCAACAAATCAGGACAATTTGGAAGCAGCCCTTATTTAATAGAAAATTGTTGAAAAGTTATTTTACGCAGTATACAAAGTATTGTGACGCACAGAAAGTACATGGTGATTATGTAGGTGCGTGACATTTCAATTGGTAAATGGGAAATATGACCTTTAGAAGCCGTAGAAGAAATAGTTGTAATAGGATTTTGAGATATTAAAAGTAGAAGGTGTGAACTCAAGATGGTCATATAATATTGCATTTTTATTGTGCCGATGTTGTCTTCCTTTCATTATCATTATTATGAACTGACGCCTATTACTCAGAAGGGTAGGCAGAGACGACAGATCTCTACACGGTACGACCTCCGCATACCTCTCTTGCCTCACTGACATCCATCAAACTTTTCATGCGAGCTTGTCGGCTTCGAGTGCTTAAAATTTAGCCCTTATTAGTGCATAGCCATAGTGATACAAAATTGAAATAAAAACAATTATTAAAATGCCAAGCGAGTACCGTGGGAAGAGCATCCATAAATATTCGACGATTTTATATACGAAACACGCGGCGATGTATCGATAGTTGGATTGCTTATCGACTATCGATTAAATCATAACATCGGACTCGAACGATCTGAAAGATCATCGCAACGTTTTCACGTACGATTCAGGAATTCAAACCGCCATTCCTTCATCGACGTACGCAATTAGTGCGCTCAGACGGGAGGTGCTGTCCCCGCCGGGCGCCGGCCGCGTTCGTACAAAAACCGGCCGTGTGCCTTTCGATTCAGGTATCATTAGAGGAGGCCTTTGCCAACATTAGAGGAGGCCTTTGCCAACAGGCACACTGAGCTCAGAGACATACTGTAAATGTACTGAAAATCATGAAAAGAAAAACACAAACTGTAAGGAAAGCTCAGGATTAAAAGGCTTAATGTAATGTATCATTTGAAGTTATCAACTTTAATGGAGTTATCACGAAATTTTAATTGAAGTTCAGTTTGTATTCAGTTACTTTGATGTATAATTACAATACGATTTTGACTTAGTAAGCGATTTCATAAAATACGAGTTTGATTAAATTAACATTCAAAATTTCCTTATTTCATAGATTATTAAACAACACTTAAAATATGTCATAATTTTTTTGCGAATTCACTTTCGGAAGGTAATTTCTCGTCAAGAAGAATGAGCAATAAACTTAACGGTAGCTCTTTGTTAATTTCATCACGCATAACCAAAAACAATACAAAACCATTAATTAACGAAACAGCCCGGTAAGAAGTCGAGGCACTTATGTCCATGGATATTTGTCTTCTAAATATTCTAAAATTATGTAATACCCTTTTTTTACTGAGTGATTGTTCAATAATACTCTTAAATTTATATAAGGATAAATCTTGTGTATCCACAGGGACCCTATTGATCATGCGCACACAGAGTTGTCCAAATAAACTTGCGATTTTGCACAGTTGACTAACATGTAAACTCAGTTTATTTTTATTTCTAGTATTGAGTTTATGCAATTATTATTTCTTTTAAACATTTCTATTTTTCTTTTTAATATAATAAATTTTCATTTAGTAAGTGATATATATACAGTACACAATTCAGTAAGTGTTTAGTGATTTTATTTCAGCAAAATATATCTAAGTAGCAGGGCCGGACCGTGAGTAAATGGGGCCCTGCGCTAATACTACTTAGGGGCCCACCTATTTTTTCGCATATCATCTATTTTTGACTGACTTGACTTAGCCGGGGGCCCTTTGAACCAACGGAGCCCTGGGCTGAAACCCAAAAAGCCATATGGTAGATCCGGCCCTGCTAAGTAGCGTACGGTTTTAATTTACATCACTCTCGCCCCCTCGTCGTGGACTGCAAAGTGGTCCAGGTGGACCCCCAGGGGTCCACGGGGGACTCGACGGGGATCTACGTCGGGCGTAATAAAAAACGGGGGTCCAAAATCGTAAGCGGGGGTGCATGAAAATTAATTTGGTTTCGAAATTAACCAGCAAAATTTTGAAAGTAGTCTATGAAACGAAAGAGTTTAGGAACCTCTGTACGTAGCCGAAAGTGGTGTATTACGGGAGCAGGATAGCTTTTTGCGGCCAAATGTTCAAATTACTAAACGCTCGCTGAACCAACTTAATCATTGTCAATTTTTTTTTGTGAAGTCAGTTTATTTTCCCTAATCACACCAGGAAAAACTATAAATAAGTATAAACCAATGGGCGGGTACGTAATTATAATACGATTCGAGAGAGGAAAACTATCAAAATTAATTGTGATTTCAGAAATCAAAACGAGTTGTGATTTCATAATCTCTATGTATTTTGAAATGGTTAGTCTATTCCAAATGAAAATCTTTTCAGATTCATATGTTTGAGACTTGATTTAGGTATACAAAACTATAATGAAATATTGTAATTAATGTTAAAACGAATTAATTAAAATTAAAAAATCTGCATGTTATTTATGTAATTTCGGTTGCAAAATCATACAAAAGGATTAACAATTTTACCAAGAATTTGTTTGTTTGTCTTACTAGGTTATGATTTTACTAAACCGTTAATTTGGAACATATTATATATTTTTATAGCATACGTTGCAAACCACAAAGTTTAGCGTCCCTGCCAGATGACACTATACAACATAAGCCAGATTACGCCATAGTGTTATACCCATGGTATACATCTTGGATGCGATAGACTAGATCTTAAACTATCTCACACCAGTATTAAATACCTAGTTTTGATATGAAGTATATATTCAAACGAAATAATGCGGTCGAATTAAAAAGCATTTACTATGTTAGGTTTCTTTGTGAGTGTACTTAAAATTATAACTCGCGGTGTGAAAAAAAAATTCGCCGCGAGTGGATAAAGCGGAGAGGTAATCGAGTTTTAGCTATGGAATCCAAATCGGTTATTGTTCTGGATTGTTGTGTGGATCTGTTTTATGCAGGCGTTTGAAGTATATGTATTGAAATGTTATCGACCTGTATAAAATCCATACGTAGTATGACGTCCAAGCCCTGTTTAGTGAAATGGCAATACTTAATTATTATATCACTAAACTCATTAAAAAACATTAGCATTGCAAAATCACAATACTTTAATGTAAAATCGATAAACCAACTTCAAAATTTTTCAGTAATATCACTTTAATTATTGTGTGACATTCTAAAACAAGTAGGTACCTACAGACAAAAAAGTTTTGTGTAGAATAACGGTATCTAATTTTAATTATGAACATATGTTTAGTGTAATGCAATAATGGATGTGGTAATTTTTAACAGTGAATTCTTTCATGAACGATAGTAGACATAAACAGCGATCGTTGAAAATTCATACTGAACAATTCGCGGAGGCGCTATCGTCGCTAATACTTAGTAAGTAGTTTTTGGAACTGTGTAAAAACTAAGCAAAAACAATCGTTTCAATTAGTATCGTGAAGCACCTAGGTATTCCGTGCTCGCTGGTCGTAGCCGCATTCTGTCGGTGGGTGCTAATTTTCTTTTCCCGGCGTAAACGAATTCTCAGAACCGCTATACGGTCTTTCATAGGAGTTAACTCGTAAGAGAGAATAATTTGATGTTAAGTCGGAGCGGTAGGTGATGCTGTAAGACGAAGGCTGTAAACGCTTATTTTGTTCATGAAGATGAAAAACCCTTTTTATATAAAAACCTCCCGCTCCTTTCGTGTATTCGTCCGCGTGTATATACGTTTTTGTACACTCGTCGCCACAAATCTCAATAATGATAGACAGACATACGTTTAATAGGCGTAATGGAAAACAAGACCGCAGTCAAATTCTGCATTCGAATCGGAAATGACTGAGCGCGCTTTCAATTATTTTTTTAAACGTGGATAAGCTATCTTATGTTATACGTGATGTCTGACCATGACTTACATTCGAGTCTCGCGTCATAAACGGCGTGCGCGTTATATATAATCTGTATTTCTCCACGAGAGCTCCCCGGTTAAGCGTCGACGCTGCATATCGACGACGTCGATATGAAGCGTGCGCAGAGTGCAGGAGTCGCCCTCGGTGACGCCGTAAATTACGCGCGGGCGTCCGCCGCGAGCGCGACCGCTCCGTCCGTGCGTTGAGAGTCCAAACTAGTTTTTGAGTAAAGTCAGGTTTTCCGCGGGTCCGCACGGCGTTGCTGGCGGGCGGGGGTGTGGCGCGGGCGGGCGGGGGCGGGCCGGCGCCGGGCGGCCATTGGCCGGACGCCGAAGGGCGGCGTCTTTGATGTGCCGAGAGGCGGACGCCGAGATGTGTCCGCGGACGTTGAGTAATGCGATCGCACCGCACTCGGCACGTGAGATAAATTAATTATATTTATACAAAAATGGGCATTTATCAAGCAATTATCTGTATCCTCATTATAATAAACCCCTTATACCGGTGCCTAATATGATTAATATTTATTAGTTACATTCATGTTTCGGGAATAATTCAAAAAAATGCATTTCCCTGATTTGGCGCTATGTCACGAATAGGAATCTCTGACAATGTTACTCTGTAGACGTCTGATAGCATGCGTGTTTCTAATGTCCAAAGACCCAGTACCGCCTGAACGGATTTACCAAGATGCGATAATGCAACGGGAATACAGCAAGTTTATGTCCAAATAACAAAAAAGTTGAAAACACAACATCATTATCTTACTAGCTCCTTAAATTTAATTATGCACAGAAGAAATCGATGGGAAAATTATTATACGGATTATTATAAAATCGATGCACGTACCTACCTAATATACCGAAAGTTGCAATTCGTTATATTTTCGTTTAAAGGTCGGCGATCATATTCTAACGCAAATCGCACATTCACACCGACCATAGTCACGAAATGTTACAGTAGAGCTACAAAACTCTGTATTATTTACGGTGTCCGGCTTTAATCGCTCCGCTGCTCGGGCGCACCCTTTCACAATCATCTTTTTATTTCTGATTCAGAGGTTTGGACGTCGAGTCCACGTACGCGTCAGAGACTGTCTTCGCAAAATACTCCCCCGTTACAATAAAAAGATAATTACCTCTAGTATAATTCAATAACTATTATCATGGAATAATTAAAACCAAAAAGAAGTCGATTCTTCGCCTGTACCGATTGCAGAGCGTGCAGGTACGGAACGCCATCGCGCCGACCCGACTCGCGCTTGACGGTTTGTTATTCAAAAGTAATTACCCCACACGTAATCACGGTGTTCTAATTAAGGCGAGTTGTCATGTGTGCGGTTTGTTAAACATATTCGGTTTCGTTGGCGTGATTCATGTATATGATAAAGACCGACCGCACACTGTACCTATTCCGTTGAGCACATTCGAACTCATGCGACTTATCTCTACCTCGAATAGCTATAGTGGTAATTCACTTTTCGACACATCATGTTCCCTTCTTCACGAATTTTCCCCTCTGTCAAAGTCCCGCACGTCCCGTTCAAAGACCCGCTCCGGTCCTCAGATAACCTCTAAGGAACATTATTAGGATGTAACTAAGAGCGTAATAGGTATTTAAGGACTGTTTTGGTCGACATAACTGTAGAGGTACTGCACGCAAAGACTTCCGGTGGCTTATGCTCCCCTCCATCTCCCCACTCTCGCCTCGAACGCATATTCTATTGCTACAGAAAAGGCCGGCAACGCACTGGTAATGCCTCTCAGGTTGCGAGTGTCTATGGTTGCCGGTGACCGACTACTCACTCTCAGGTGACTGGTATACGCGTTTACTCCTTGAAAAGACCATAAAATAAATTTCAAAAGACTGCAGGTTTTTTGATGGAGTCAATTTCCTTCTGGTCGACGTAACCGATGATTGTCGTATCCATTTGTATGGAAATTGATGACACTCAGTATTGAAGACCGCCGAATCTCGAGCTATCGTCGCCTTAACCACAGACGGGCCCGATCTCTATAAGCTATCACTATTTAGAACAACTTCAGCGCTCTCTTAGAATTTGCCCCGCGAAACGACTCAATTCCCGCTTTACGGATTCATATGATAAATTGTCGGACGATAGGGAAAACATCGCTTTTGCCAAGGAAATTCCTGCTGGAGTCATATCGCGGGCGAAATGAATTAGTCACTATCGGACAGGCAAGACACGTCCCTCCGCGGTCGGCGTACATCATGCTATGACGCGGGTCACGGCACCGAACAGATATCGATGCATGAATGTGTTAGCGACACGTTAACGACATTGTCGTCTAATATATATATATATATATATATATATAAGTTAAAGTTAGTCTGTGTGTCATTTATATAGATTAGAACAGTGGCGTACATAGAATTTCAGACAGGGTATGCAAAGCTCAAAAATTTATCAGTTTCAGCATCGTTTCGGTTGACCCACCGACGCAACGGTTAGGTATCTTTATACCTTATATAGCCGAAATAATGCTGAAAGTGATAAGTTTTTTTTAGCTGTGCATGCCGTCTGAATCTCTGTGCACGTCCCTAGATTCGAATATTACTCGAACGATTGAGCTGAAATTTGTAGGTTATGTTTGGTACATTAGGGGCCATCCATAAATTACGTCACACGTTTGGGTCAAAGGAATGTGACAATGCGCGACAAGAAGCAAAAAAGGTTTATGTCTTTTGTTTTGTCCAATATTTAAGTATTTTGAACAAAAAAAAATTTACAAAAACTGCTGTTTTCATATACGTGTGACCATCTGTGATAAGGGGAGCGGGGGGAACCTTATAATTTATGTGACGTAAGGTAAGGACGGTCCCTTATTGTAAAAATGTAGAAAGTAGTTTCAGCAATAATAATTCAAGTTATTGGCACCCGTCTGAGACATCTAGGAAGGCGAGACGGGAATAAAAAAAAAGTGTGTGTATATTAGTGTACACACGTAAGAAGTGAAACTTCTTTATGACATCATTTTTAGAAAAATGATTTACTATTTACAACTTCACAGAAATTAGTTGAATAAAGCTAAATTATATAAAGTTTATGCAAAATGCTTTTATTATCATAGACATGGATACAAAAATAATACAATTATTTCACCTTTCTGCTACTAAGATTATAGCATTTCATTAATTATAATAGAATTATTACTATTATTGTTATCGTTATTATATATATTTGTAAATAATGGCTTAACTCACTGATATTTACAATCAAAATCTAAGGTTAACATGAAATAACCTTAAAAAAAATAAATACCGTAATCACACCCACGTGTTGAATATATTAGAAAAAAGGTTTAATTACTTCTGTTAGAAATCCACTGGAATTAGAATAAATATCTTTTATTCTTTTTGCCAATAACTTTATAAAATTTTTTTCGCTAATCACTTAATTGAAATATTATTTTTCACGTCACTACTGAGTTTCAGAAAAAGAAATGTTCAGAGTTTCATGTAGGAGACTTGGTAATGGAATATGTACCTAGAAGGGTGATAGGTAAAACTTTTCAATTAATGCGATGTTATAAAGGGCCATATAGAATTGTAGGAAAATTATCGAACGCTACATATAAAATCGAGACACTCAATGAAAGAATGTGAGATATAGTTCATGTATGTCGGTTGAAAAGGTTTCAACTTAGATAATAGGAAAATGTAATATATACAAACTGTAAATAGATCTAGGGTGTTGACAGAAAGTATATGTGACAGGTGGCCTTAGTAACAATTATGTTTATGCCACGATGACATTAATAACATTGAATAAATATGGCGCGTAACGGAAAAATGTTACCCAGAAATAAAGATGGCGCGTAACAGAAAAACGTTACATTGCTATAAAATTTCTCCCATACGCCGATAAAGAAGTTTCACTTCAAAAATGTTACCCAGAAATAAAGATGGCGCGTAACAGAAAAACGTTACATTGCTATAAAATTTCTACCATACGCCGATAAAGAAGTTTCACTTCAAAAATTCAAAACGATAGCGCCATCAGAACCAAGAGCGAAATCAGGATGGGAACTGCCAGCGAAAGTGAGGCTTTAACCGAGAAAAGAAAAGAAATCGAATTGAAATCGTTAGCAGAAGTGACACGGAACCAAAAACGAGATTGGGAGACGAAGTGAAAATGAGACGTAATTTGTATGTGTACCTATAAATAAATAAGTAAATTACACTAGCAGCATTGCCGCGTTGAATGGCCACAGATAGGATTTGGAACAGATAACACACAATTTGGAACAGACATGGAACGGGGGTCGTCCCTTTTATCCCTTAAGTCTCCTGTGCAAATCCCTTATGAGGGACTTTGCGTCACTGCCCCATGAGCCAGCTGTTTCGAAGGCTACCGAAGTAAAGAGATACGTGTCATTCAGTATGATGTATTTCAGATGTATTCGTTTGGTATCAGATTCGGGCCTGGGGGCTGCTTTTGAGATGGGACGCTGCGAACGTGTGGCGCTGCCTAATCTGAGATGCCATGTGGGTACATGGCATCTCAGATTAGGCAGCGCCCTTTTTTGCTAGGGGATTAATAGTACGAGAGAAGTGAAAACGACTTCAGGAGACATACAGTCGGGTCTTCTGTTTTGTACAGGAGAGCACAACTGAAACAGAATTGGGAAACGATACTGGAATCAGAACCAAGAACATTACCGGGATCGGAATGAAAAGCGCTACTGAGATGAAAATTACATGAACATACGAAAATAATGAATAAGGTTTACGTCCATACGGGTGAAAGCTTAGGCAAAAGCTAGTAGTAAATATTTATACACATTTCTCAAGTTTAATAATTGAATACGAATAGTATCGTATCACTGTTACAATAAATTATTAAAATTAGTAGAAGAGAGCAGAATACATTCCCAAGTATCTTTTCATTTTATTCCTATCAACTAAGCTACTCACATTTGACTACAATAGTTCAAAGGGTTTTTGTGGTTAAAAGTACCTGCATATTTTTAAAGGCACATAAGATCGTTATTCACAATATATGTACGTACATTAAGCTTTACAACTTTCATACTATCTCTGCACGACGCATCATAGTTACAGCTGCAAGTGTTATACTTTTGATCAAATATACGGACACCGTCACAAAGAACAATGAAAGAAAGGTAATTAAAATCGGTTAACAACTCAAACGACATCATCACGTGTCCTATTTCTTCCTAAAAGCTCCGATGGCCTTTCCCCTTCCATTAGATATTCCATTTCTTTCTAGTAAGTATTGGTAACTCCTCCGTGATTACTAGTGTCCATGGGCGGCGGTGATCACTTACTCTTTGATGGCTCGCGGGCTCGTTTGCTTCTTGAAATGCTATAGAAAAAACGAAAGAGCAGATCTTCAATTCGAAATATACAAAAGAAAATTTTACTCATTCTATATGTAATGCATTACTGAAGTTTATCGAAATAGATAAATATCTATTGTTAATTTTAAAATTCTTTAAAAAATTGTTACACTTCAGGGCTTTATAATGAAAAATGTATAAGAATAACCCATACAGTTGATTAAATTTTGTTGTATATTGTAAGTTTTGCCTCCCCCTGTGCCCGCATACACTTGGAACGCATTAATTATTTCATCTTATACACTGATATCGTTCCAATAGTTCTTATTGCTTATCAATTTATTTTCATTAGCAATACATATTTTTCTGCAATATAATTTTTTTATATAAAGGACGGATTTGTTATTTTGCCGCTTATTTTTTTCGATTTACTACTACTTGAAGTCTTTATTATATAACAACAAGTTGATTTCTTTTTTATTTCCATACGAATACATAACAAAAAAAAAACTTTAAAAATTTATAAACAAATTAATCAAACAAGTCAGTGAACTAGAAATTATCTTGCAACGCTAGAGATAAGCATGAATTTAATTAATTTTATACTGGTTTGGTTTACCTAATTATTATCGTTAACTTACGAAGTACTTACTGTCGTCAAATTGTTCCATCCGTTAAGGCGCCACATACGGGATTGGTATAAAGAGGGCGTATATAACAAAAAGGTTTCCTCCACGAGCGGACGCCGCATTAATATTAAATAGTACGAATAATAATATATCAAAAAGTTATCTTCGCAGAAATCAGTGACAAACACATGTCGAATGCGTCAAGCGCGCGAATATGGCGTCACGCCGGGGCGGCGCGGCGACAGCGGCCGAGCGGGGCCGAACTCGATCGGCCGCGCCCGATTGCATCTAATAACGTCAAAAACGAATGCAAAATGGCGCATTGTGTACATTCCGTCACGCCGTAGAAGCAGACGCATTTTCATTTGGGGCCATTGTCTTGGCAGATATTAGTGTGGTCATTTTAATAAATATATTAACGGCGCTACGCACAGTCGGTGACTTGGCACGCGACACACGGACAAGCATTGAATGCATAAATTTTTCTATTGTATTACACGGCCTAAAGCTTGTAGGGACGTATATTTATTGTAATGATCAACTATCGCTGCATAATTAGAGGAAAAAGTGTTCGGTGCGCGCGTCACAAACAAAACCTTGTAAATGACTCATCGCTGTATTCCTAAAGTTTCCATCGGTTGTTTCTTTTCGAGTGATTCGAACGCTGTTCGCCGAAAAAAATCAATGGGCAACACCACATGTAAAGCAGGTAAAAAAGTACTTACTCCTCCAAATAATGAAAATAAAAAAAAAAGTTTTTTAAACAAGAAAAGCAAATACCGACCGGCACCTCGTAACCTCATAAGTATTCGGGTCCACGACGGCCCGTCAAACTTTTCACTTTCAAAATAACTTAATGCGTGTTTCTGCGCTCCGTTGAACCGCTGTGAAGTCGCAGGTTTTTCACACTGGCAACAACGCGACGCGGTGACATTTCTTTTCCAATATGGCGGTTCAATATACGTTTAGATTTTCTCTTTGTGTTCAATCCAATTCTAAGATGGCTGCTATTTACGACACCACAAAAAATCATATGATTCTTTTTTTTGGCTAGGCTAGAAGCCTACTTGTCAATATTTACAATAAAATATAGAAGTAAATGAATTTGAATTTTTCTCTGAGAACAATAGCATTTAAAGTCAGACCACAGAAGGACTGAAAATTAATAAAATTACAATATTCGGAATGTACCAGTCTATGAACAAGGGTAAAATCAAAACACGAAATCGCTCGCGACCTACATAGCATCGAAGAGGATGCTTTAAGCTGGCTGACATCGAAGTGATATAGTATTGTGCTAGGTTCACAGAAGTACCTATCTATAGACAACCTATTTGTTCGAATACCAATAACTTCGTCTCGTGCGGTTTGCGGAATCATCGCTTAAGCTATATTGCGCGCAGAAACAGTAGCAAGTGTTGCCGTTGGGTATAAAACCCCTACAGGCTTAGATTCCTCAAAAAAATAGGTTTTGTCAATCATATTTATTATATTATACTTTCCACGTGGCTAAGTACATAGAGTATTTCAGTATATTTAGCGGTAGCTTGGCGTTGGTCATCAAATAGATATTGGTTGGTTAAATCATGAAAAAACTCAATTTGTCTAGACAGCCAGTAAGCACGACGTTAAAACATTAAAATTAATCAATGTCAACAATAGATGGCGCTTACTAATAACATCAACTTCTTTAAACAGCATACAGCTGAACACTGACTACGTTACCCACATCAGTCAGGTTGTATGGATTTTTAGCAAACACAAAAATCCTTAATATTTTAAACAAATCATAAAAATATCTACAACAATAGCATAATTGTAAATTAATATATTGATAAGAAGATTTACTTCAGTATTAAGTCTCTTTTTGATCACATGAATTCCAATCACATAATTATAATATATATGCAATATAAGTAAGTGATTGAAAATCTACTTATTTTCACATAGCACTTCGTTTGTGCACCGACGCGCACGCGCCGGCCAATGAAAGCTCGTAAATAACAACAGCACTTCCTCTATCTGCGGTCGGGAATATCGTGAATAACGTATGGCATCACCCGCTCACCTTATTCACGCGAGTTCATCATCGACGCACGCGCACAGTCGGGGAAAGTGGGCCTTAAGGGTTTTTAGTTTACCGTGGAGTTTTTTTTTTTTGAAGCGACAACTTCTGCAGGCACGTTGGCACGATTATGTGAAAACTTTTTTGAATATGTGAAAACTTTTTTTGAATATGTAAAAAATAACATTTTTAATTTTAATTTAATTGTAAAAGATTACAGTTGTTTTGTTCCAATTAAAAGGCATAGATTTTGCAATTCGAACCTTAATATGCAGACTGACTTTTATTTCAAATTTTCTGAACTTGCGCAGCCCACTACGTGTTTTTAACCTACTTCAAAATTAAAAAGGAGGAGGTTCTCAATTTGACTATACTTTTTTTTGATGTTTGTTACCTATGAACTTTCGACTCGATGAACCGATTTTGATATTTTTTTTTTATTTGAAAGCTGGTGCTTCCCGTGTGGTTCCATTTTTATTTAGTTTAGTTCTGACAATGGCATCCATAAAAAATCATATAAATGTTAAATTTGCATTAAGTATCTGCGCGACAAATGGACGAATAACTCAATATCACACCCAAAACAAAACCTATTCCAAAACAAATGAATATGCACTAAAAAGTAAAAAAATAATTGCGTATTCTTCTACAACTTAATAATCAACTCACTTTTTCTACTCATCATATGCAGGTACGATCTATGTGTTTACCACGCAAGTAGGTAGGTACCTACCCACTTCAAATTTAACTCAACACGTACTCATAAATAACAATGTGTTTTTAGTGTTCTCCCAAGTAAAGTAAAATGAAAAGTATTAGACTACTTAAAATTCAATCAAATTATTACGACAATATAATGTAATTACAATTATTGTTACTTTGGAGTCGGTGTCTATTGCTAGATATATTGTAGTGTTTCTTTTTGACAGCACGTCCCAAGTTTTACATCTCAATTCCAAACACATACGAGGGTCACTCTGGAACGATTGAGATACAGTCAAACGCCGGTTTTCCCCAGAATTACATGCGTTACGGGAACTACGAAAGCTGGTGCAGTAGTCAATTCCCCCTTTTTTAAACGTAGGTGTAATAAAGCGTGTTTCTGTGAAACGAGTAATGTATTTGAAACCTGAGCCCATCACAGTCAGCGTTTAACAATGACGCGCCATCTAGTGTCACCGTTTCGATGGTTTAGAGAATTTCGTAGTGGTAGCGACTCGCTTCAAGATGACGAAAACACGGGAAGACCTGCATCGACAGTCACTTCAGATAATGTCGCCCTGATCAACAAAATGATAAAAGATAACAGCCGATGCCACATACTATAAAATTAGGAATACCCTTGGTACTAGATCCGCAGCAGTGTATAAGATCTTCTATAATAAATTAAAAAAAAAAACGTTGCTCATTGGGTTTCACATCATCTTACAAGTCACCAGAAATTAAAGTCATTGATGAAAAGAGGTCACCGGATAGTATCTAAAACTGTAACAGGTGATGAAACGTACATTCGTTTTATGACTTGCCTACCCGTCAGGATAGTAGGGCATGGGCTTATAAAGATGATTCATCGCCAATCATCGGGAAAAAGGTACCTGCAATGACAGAGGTAGTGTGTGCCGCGTTGTTTTAGAAGTACAAGTTCAGTCAGAACTATTCAATTAAAAGGGCAGAAAATGGTGGTCACGACGGCCCGGTACGTACAGCACTGCTGGCCAAAAGTACTCCAGACCCTTACGATTAGAGGCTTAATGCTGCACCACGACAACGCATCCCGTCAACTCTTCGTAGAATAATAATAATGTAGTCGTAGATCATCCGTTTCACTCGCCGGATCTCGCAATGTGTGGCTTTGGTTTGTTTTGCAATTATAAAAAAAAAAATTGCGTGGTCGCCGTTTTACATCAGAAGATATCAGCTCCGTTTTTACTGAATACTCTGACTCCAATTCTATAAACGACTGGCACAATGCCTTCCGTTTGTGGAAAATTCATCTACAGAAGTGTTCAGAGGCTGAAGGTGACCACTTTGAACATATGTAGATCTGGTGTGTCTCGCTCATATGTATACTTTTCTTCTCTTTTAATAAATTGTGAGTAACCCACGTATACAGAAACACAGTAGAACCCAGCGTGTTTGCCCTTTGAGAGTATGTGTGAAAATGGAGAGGGGACGACAACAGAAAGGTAACATAAGAGAAATCGACGATTTTTCAATTTTTTGTCTGTCTGCACACATCTCTGAAATTACCGAACAGATTGTAATTCGATTTTCACGGGTAGAGTAAAGTTGGTTTGGAGCCAAATATAGGCTTTATTTCATTTGAATCGGATGTCAGTAAAAAAAGATAGCTTCATTTAAATAGGAGTCGAAGGACGCTGAAGACGTTACAATACGAACGACAAAAATCTACACTCGATTATTTGATTACGACGTTCTAAACTTATTGAAAAATAAAAGTCAAGGTTTTTTTTATAGCATCGTTCATGAAGAATCACAAAAAATTTCGATATGAATCAATAATATAATAGATATTCTGTACTATTAAATATTACACACATTCTATCACAGTAAGAGAAAACACAACGGTTCTATGGAAATTAGACGTTTTCTACTTTATCCTAAATCTAGAATTTTCGCTTATCAAACGGATTTGCTTTTCTTTGCGTCATTGACCCTTTCCCGATACAAATCGAAAACAATGCGATTTGCAAGTTTTTAAAAAAACTCTCACAAGACAGCTAATCTTTGTAAAGCTTTTTTTTTGTACCAAGTTCATTGCACGTTACGACGTTGACCAAAAACGAATTCACGATGACGAGCGAACGGCACGTCTGGTAAGGTGCGACGCGACGAATTGCGTAAAAGCAAACAGATCTAGAGGACAACAAAAAATATTTCAGTCAAAGCAAGTAAATTAAAAATAAATAAGTAGTACAAGAATAATTCTTTATTTGCGCATTATAACTGTTATATTAATATTTTATTTCTATTATTTGGCAATTATATATATGTTAAATCCAACAGTCGATCGGGTACAAGCCAACTCCTAGCGTGTCACCGGGTAACTTGCAACCGATTCGCGGACAAATTTACGTAAGCCGCGACAGCTATATTAATACAGTGTTTAAATTATCGCTCCGGCAATTTGTCGTTTTCATAACACGGCAACGTATTTATGTATACGCAACCCGATGCCTACGTAGCGAGTGGGTGACCGCGCGCGGTCGGCCGATCTTGACACTTCGCGCATGGCTCGGTCATTTTCGGTAATCATTTTATGAAATGATTACCGAATATTACCGATGCTATGGTATCGATAATATTTAATTGTATAGAAACTGAATCGTCTGGAGGAGCAGGCACGATAATAAATGTACATCGTTTAAATTTTTTAATGTAATTATTCATAAAACATAAAAATGAGATTTTGCAAAATAGCCGTTTCGTAAAAAAGTTTCATCTCTCAATTTACAACCTATTCTTAATAAGGGGCAAATCGTACTTATAAGGATTTTAATACGTTTTTATTTGCAATTTCTTTTCAAGACTTTTCAAAAAAAATAGTAATACCTAAGTGTTAATTTTTTTTTTCTTAATGCATTGTATTCTTTAAAAGAAATAAGGATATTTTTGTATAAAAAGAACGCAACAGTAACGATTAAAATGAGACATGCAATTTTGCTTTTGTGCAAATTTATTATTATGTAAAGTTATAACGACTTTTTGGATTGATTATTTCTAAAACAATTGTTATTTCTTAAGAGTAATTACGAATATTTATACTTATTTAAAATACTTCATGAATTTACTACATTTTTTACATGAATAAAGTGCATAAATCTACAAAGGAAATTTTTAATTACAACTTTTTGCAAGAAAAAGCTGATCTCAATTTGTTGAAAGTGATTAAAATATATATGCAACCCTTTCAATATTTTTCGGTTTTTTAATCCATAATTGACCATTCGCCGTCTCAAACAACATAATACGATTCTTTGTATTTAAGAACGAAAAACAAAAGGCTAACGGGCATAGCACATAAAATCAGTAAGTCGAAGTGGCAAAGGACAGGCTACATCGCTCGAAGAACAGATAACCGCTGGGGAAAAGGGTTTTCGAATACATAGACGTCACCGCGTGGGTCCGGCCACCCATCAGATGGTCTGAGGGTCTGGTGAAGGTCACGAACCACCTTCGGTCGCGGGTGGCCCCGAGATCGTCCGTCGTGGAAACCCACAGCGGAACGGCCATTGGCCGAAACAGGCGAAGTAATGGAAATCGGGCGGAGTATCAAAACCGCTAGTTTAGACTACACGAGGCGAGCGAACTCAAAGGCAATCAAAACTCAGTGAAGGATGTGCAGTCTACGCCCGCTCATCGGTATGTTGTGCGCTCGCACTACGCGCGCGCGCGCCGCTGACTCATATGAGTTTATTTCATGGCCTTATGAGTTTTTTGCAGTCGACGTCACATTTCACCTGATCGGAAACTACTGAATATGGCGACGGCGGCGCAGCGGTCGAGAGAATCGCCTCTGGACTGCGAGGTGACTGACTCGATTCTGGCTAGGAACCAATGGACTGATAAGCTTTTATCTCGTTCTGTGCTATATGAAAAACCCGCTGAAACGCGGATTCCGTACGTTGTTACCGCATCGAGCCGGCGTGGGGGGCTTAAAATTCAAGCGATTCGATCTGAAATACGAGTATGGCGGAGTTTACTTTAACGGTGGGGTGATTAAGACCGGATATAAGGATGTGCATGTAAATGTAACTGCATAATGTGTCGTTCGCGTATATTATAATATAAAGCAGCAATTCATTAGTTAGTGGATTCTTAATCGACTCAAAAATTCTGCAAAAACATAGACAAATGGACAAATTATACAGCAACGAATTATGTACTATCTTCGCCTTAAACACAGTAATTATGTTTTCACCAGGGCGTCTCTGACGTCATCATCCGAGGCTCATACGAATTCAAGTTTGACTTTTAATTGTCGTGAAATCATTTGTTGTTACAAATATTTAATTAGCTTTCTTATTTTATGACAACGCAGTTCAATAATTCTAGTGCATTGCCCTTTATTACACACCTATATATTTATAATTAAACGCATAATTATTTATAAGTGTAGGTAATTATACGTATTTAAACACAGAATGACATCATCTTTTTGTTTGCCTTGAATTAAAAATTCCAATTTAATTAATTAAAACGCATTGTCATACTCAAAAAACTTATATATTTATAATAAAATATGCAAACGGATAAATATATCTTCTTTATAACCTTAACATTTACATATAGAATTATATAGAAAACTATTATTATGACAAAAATTAACATATATCTTATTTCAAATAATAATAACCTAGATTCGTATCACATAAAAAATTAAGGGCTTCACTTCCTATCCACCCGGGCGGAGCAGACGACCAACTAATTATCACATAATTAATAAATATTATTAAATAAGATATCACTCCACATAATAAATGAAATAATTCATTTTATATCTACCCGGGTGGAGACGGTGAAACAGCTAGTTGTTAATAAAATAGTTATTAATAAATATGTTGGCACATAATTACGAAGTCCCAATTTTTTAATTCCGACCACTTTTAACTCGAATACTTCTGATTTAGCGACGAACTCGAAATTAAAACTATAGATTCGGAAATTACGTAAAGGGATTGTATATTTTAATAAACGTTACTTCCGTTCAAAAAAAAAGATGTCGGTTACCGTCACGTCGCGGCTAACGAAGTCTCACTTCAAAAATCACATCATAAAAAACAGCAGTCAGTTTCAAATTCAAATAGCCGTTCAGACAGACGTCGCTTCATATTGATATTGCGGTGTACCAAGACGCATTAATAGTTGTAAGCAGTGTGGGTAGTTTGAGTACGCCTAATCGGCTGACGTCGTTCCTTATGTTATGCTAAGTTGCATTTAACTGATCGTAACTATGCCGTTACCCGTTGCAATATTTGAATAGAGTTGGCAAAGCGAGCGGAGTGTCTGAGTGTGCATAATATCTTTTGTTGTGTACGCGATACGAGCGCTTGCGCATTCGTTATTATTGCCGGCTAACGTTTTCTACTATTCTTTTAAACGCCGATAAGTTAGCACACATGTCTGTTTTTTTTATCAAGCACATTTATTCATACTTATACGTCCGCTAAGCACTATCTTAAACTGGATAATAGCATTATTTCTTCTAGAAAAGAAAAGTTAAATATACATTACCGTTGCGTGGTCTTTAATATCGATTATTATTATATATAAATGTTAATAAGCTTAAAATCCGTATTTCGATCTATACGCACAATATTTTATAATTCATATATATTTTATAAAAAAAAAACAGCCTTAATTTTATAAATATATATAAACCATATAAGATCCAATTTAAACTGTGACCAATAAGTAACCCACGACATGTTAGTCAGACCTCGATACCGACAGACAAACAAATCGCTCGACTCGACTTACCGTGATTATTCTCGCTACATCGACATCAACCAGCGAAACGTGTCAACCAAACGTCGGGACATATGAAAATTAGCTGTTAGCGAGCTGCTCCGCTAGCGAGCTAAGCTACCGGCGTTGGCGCGCGCATTCGTATACATTTAGTCGAGCCGTTTCGTCATTAATCGACGACCTTGTCAGTAATGTAGTGCACACGTGACGTCGACACTAAATTAATCATATCATATAACGAATTTGAAAATGGCGTAACGTCCGTCAACGCCAGCGGGAGCGGTGACGATGACAATGTTTAATATGAAAAACATAGCTTTTCTGCGTCTAGCTTCTGCGAGAGACAATCAACATAGCACAGCTTAATGAAAAATGGTGTGATTTGATCGCTAGGACTTTTCTTATCAAGTGCTGGAGTGTCTAGTTTCTTATCGGTCTAAGCCCTAAGCGTGCGTTCGCTTAGACCTGCCGCTTACGTACGACTAGTACTCGCGTACTCTTTCTGCCGCTTAGAATTTTCTTGTCCTCACACACGTATCTAGTTTTATCACACGTATCTAGTTTTCAATATGAATAATGCAAAATAAGTTTTAAAAGTTTCATTTAATATTTTGGGAAAAACATACATTTATTAAAAAATCAGATATAAAGAAGAGAATTACAAATCATACGAAAAAACACCAAATAATAAATTTCAAGAGAGAGAGAGAGAGAAATGGAGAGAAAGTCGCATGGAGGCGGCGTGAAGCTTTTTCGTTATGTCGCCAATTCTACCTCCCAACATCTCCCACCACGAGCCGCGTTAAGGAGCTTCATATCGATTTGAGGTCCTGCAAACAGTGGCGGCGCTAGGCGTCGGCGACGTCGGCGACCGCCGACGGCCTCGCGCCTGAAGGGGCCTCGCAAACAAAAAGGTTTTGCCTACAAGTTATTAAAAAGAGGCCTCGCAAAAAGTTTTGCCTACAAGTTATTAAAAAGAGGCCTCGCAAACCTGATGTCGCCGACGACCACGAGTGGTGTAGCGCCGCCACTGCCTGCAAATACAGCCTGTCCAATACAACGTACAATCAAAACTATGATAACTCTGCGCCGAGTCAAGCGCCGCCATCGATAGCGAACGGCGTTCTAGGAAAGTCAGAAGCGACGAGCGGCCGACGACGAATCAAAAACGACTCGTGGGTTCCCCGAACGGCGAGCAAACGCCGCCGACCGGGACGGCTGCCAGCTGTAGGGAACCATCTTAAAATTGATTCTGTGCAAATTACTTTTCGGAATGAGATTAGGTAGGCGTGAAATTCGATATTTCTACCGTATCACTGCCGCCGTTTTCATAAACAAGGCTTCGTTATGTCCGTTCTTTAGGTTTACGTTATATTATTAGGTTGTACACAAGACTATATATTGATATTAGATATTTATTTTGCTGTAAACAATAAAATTATTTGTTACTGTCCCGTTTAAATATATGTTATTATTACTCAAGCGACACTTAATAATGTCAATGAATTTTAATGAGAAAAGCATCTGAATCATTATCGGACTAGCATGACAATTACTCTTTTAAGTTTTCCGGAAGAGGCACCATTTCATAATTTTTTTAGGGTTCCGTCCACCCTATGAACAAAAATTGTAACATCAGTAACGTGTCCATCTGTCCGTTCATTTGTAACAATCTGTTTTCTTCGAATGTACTGGACAAGCAAAAATTTTTTTGTGATATATAATGTATACTGAGTTATGTAACCCGATCTCGGCGTACGGCGTAAACCACTAAATTTTGATTTTGGGACAATATCTATATAAATACAAATATATACATATTTTTATAACTTGTAAATATTTAGTGCAAACATATTAAATAACGTAAATATACGAAATTCGACTATTCTCCGCCTTTACCTCTGAAACTATTAAACCTAAAATTTGAAATAAAAATCAAAACATAGGTATAGCCATAGTTTATAGGAATAGCTAAATGAAAATTGTAAGTTTCATACTCCACGTATACTCCACGGCAAATGCAAAATAGTCGTGGAGAAAAAATGTCTGTACGTTATTTGCCTACTTTCACCGAACACCAATACAAATTATTCATAATACGGACTTCTCTTCACGAAAATACAACTCGCACTGGAACTGTTTACCGGAAGTCACAGAGTAATCCTTCTTTAGTAAGATAATCCTTGTGGGTTACTATAGAAACCACACGAAAGTTGACAAAGAAGATCAATTCATTCTGTGGCCTAGATTGTTTTTTATTTATTTGCCTAACTAAAATTAGTGTAGACAATTAATTAATACAAGAAATATTGAATTTATTCTTGTGTTCATAGTTACATTGCTCCCATTTGAATGTCTATATACGCATGAAACCATTTCGCAAGGTGTATATTTAAAATAGTTATTACATTTAATATATTATAATGCATTTAAATGAAATGTATTTTTAGCATTTTAATACGTATTATTGAATCAAAAACAAATTGGCACTCGTATTATTAAGTACAATTTTCTAATAAATATTCGATTATTCATAATAATCGTTAAAATATTAGATGTACGATGATTTTTTCACAAAACGCCCTCTCGGGAGATTCGCCAATCCCGTGTCTGTCGTTGGTTCACTTCCGCCGAACGCCGTCCTATTATGGATTCTCATCACAGCGCTTTAAATATAATTAATTCTGTATGCAGCATCAGACACGCGGAATCATTGCGCCGCCTTATCCGGAAGCCCGCCGCCGGCGGCGTATCCCCGAGGAGAACCACACCAGGGTTTTGGTCTGAGGTCGTGGAGAGCATCACGGACACCGGGACCGGCGGCGCGGTCGCGTGACCCGGCTGTCGACCTTACACACGGATCGCTTTCGATACAATCGAACGATAGGAGGACACCGGCCGTGCCCTTCCAGATTCGCTGGGCGTTGTGGTGCATAAAAGTAAACCGGAACTCAAAACAGAAGTAGCTTAAAACCATCTACAAACGATTCCGCGTCGGATGGTTAGTCCCGTGTTCAAAGTGAGCGGTTGAAACCGACGAGCTCTCATGATAAGATTGGTGGATGTCGGCAAAGCAAGAGAAATGCAAAGACGGTAACATGTGGATATATAGATATTAGGCAGGCAGAGATAGTAGGCAGAGATTATAGAGTCTCTGCCTAACCTTCTGGGAAAAAAAGAAGTGAGTTTATATTATATTCAACATCATTTAATTACCGAATAGTACACATTATCAATAATTTCGAGAATAAATAACAAAACACTAACACTGTTTCATTCAATTTGAATCGTAAATTAATATTACCACTAAGAGTGAAGCGAACAGGTGGGTTAATTTTAAGTAATTAAGCCCCATTGATTACAATTGGGACCTTTGCTGATACGCTACCGATGTGATCTACATATTTCCTAGGACTACCCCTTGCAAATCTTCCATGAAGTCTAGCCATTTCAACATCTTCGGGAACAGCTGCGAAACATCGGTGACATGGATTCTAACCAATAAGTAAACTATGCTGCTACAACACTAAGCGTTTTCCCGGATTCATACGCAGATCGCTATATAAAATATTTCATGACGTCGAAGAAAACTGATCAAAATCTTTTAACAGGTCGTGTGACAAGCAGCGTGGAGGCGTCTGTAAAATCACTTGCTCGGAAGGGACTCGCGCGCAACGATGAATCAGCGGTTGTCATAAAATATACGTGTCATAGATTAGTACTTCCGATGGGCATAGTTGTCTATTTTTACCTCCCATGGTAAATATTCGGGGTACATTTATAATGTACCCCGAATACATTACAATGTACCCTGTAAATATAAAGTACATTTATAATGTACCCTGATACATGTATAACAGTGCCATACCTAGTTCATGTCATGTAGTGCTATTTTTTGTTGAAAACCAATATACCGACGACGTGTTCACCTCAAAAATCTTATAAACGGCTCTAAATTAAGTAACGTTTAGAAACATTTTTTATCTCATTCTTCCACGAAAGACACTCTATATGGATAAAATCGAAAAGCAATACCTTATCAAAGAAAAATTGAATTCGAATATATATATACAAAATAATTGCTCATTTGAAATAATAAAAATCGAATACAGTTAGACATTATTAAAAGTTAAGAATGGGATTTTAAAGTGTTTTTTTTTAAACGGACGACCGAAACCGGAAAGCTCTCAGTATATGTATTGTATAATACGTCAGAGATGTACTCGACGAAATAGAACCTACGTGCAAGGTTAAACGAAGTCCCGACAACACTCGTAGGTTTCGACCGGCGAGGCGATGCCGCGGCTTTTAACAATCTTTTTATTATCATCACCATCGACGCCACAAGAAAACCTATCCTTATTAGTATTGTAATTTACCGTCGCCGCCCGCAGTTGACTATAATTATAACGTCTTTTTAATGAAGTTATTCGTTGCGTGCGCAACTATTTATATGGACCGAGAAATCGCCCGTCGACTACCGCACGTTTAGGGAGATTAATTAAAATAGTGTTAACTTAATTGAAATTGAGTCGCTAACGAAAAACATTAGGGATGAATCAATTGGAGATATGAAATTCGGTGAATTCAATTAAAAAAAAATGTATTTGCAGTATTAAAATAAAAATAAGTATAATACTTATTTTCTTATCCACGGATCATTATAGGCCTCCCTTAACCAATGCACTTAAAGTGCACCATTAACGCCATTTCCAATCGAGACTTTTAATCGCCTTTAGCGTCAAGTTGGCCAGGTGGCTTCGCGGGTTCAGAACTAGAAGTTTTTGTAATTTCTTAATGTCCTCACACGTTTACATCTTTACAGTCATTTAAATGCATCTTCATTATAGTCGTGATGCATTATCGCTCAATAGAATGTCGTTGCCCGCGGGATCATCCGGGATAGTCCGATGAATCTTGCAGAACGTATTCCTTACTGTGACGAATTGGAAGTTTTGGTGGCAAGAATATCGATTTTATTCTCCATTTCACAGAAAATACAAAACACATGAAAGTGATCTTTGGTGACCGATTTTTCATGTTAGTGACTTTGATTTGTCAGTTGCCTTTAAACGATTCATTAGTTTTTATAACAGAGACAAAATATCAAAGATAGTTCTTTTAAAACATAGATTTACATTTTTACACGCAAACGGAACCGATTTAAGGCTCCAAATTTTGTATGTAGATTGATCTATACAAGTACTTCAAAATTGCATTGCATTTTTTTGCAATAAATCCTATCTTTGGTTTTAAACGAAAGAGAAACTATTTTGTTGCGTATATCTTTTAAAAATAATTGGTTGTCTATAAAGTCGGTTTACGGACAATAGTTTTACGTGATAACGTCATAAGAAAACATTGTTGAAAAATTACATTGTTATATGAATTGAATTGAACTATTATCACTGAATTATCATTATTTTGTAAAATACAAAGAAGGAGTTAATTGAAAATGACAATGTTTTCGATAAATTAACATTCATTTGAACTCGTAAATTCAAATATTCTTCTACTTAAATTATACAGTAAAAAGACAAATGCATCACAAGCCGAAAGCTTAGGCCGTTCGTGCCTCTCTATCGCTTGTCCCGCGCTCTCGCTCGCACGCTCGGCTCAGACGGAACGCGACAATGAGTCATGCTTTTTTGTGCGTGTAGCCGGCGTTCATCGATTTATAAGACGTGATCACGTCAATAAATAAACTCGAGCGTTTTTTACTCTACAGTACTGTGGAGCACTACCCTCCACGACAGATTAATAGTTTATCACAACGTAACCTTAAAGAAATACGTACCTGGGGTGGTCCAAGCAATTTTACGGTGCACTCCTTAAAGACTAGTGTTCATTTTAGCTCAGTATGGGAATCATATTTTAATAACCTATCTCGCGCTTGACATGTAAATGCCACAAAATGTAGTGATATGCAAGGACTATTGAAATTATAGATAATTACTGTTTGTCTTTAATCCATTTCTGTTGTGACTAAAGATTGGTACACACGTCTAACGTCAAAACACAAAATTTGTTTGGATAGATAGCACAGAAGGTAACGCACTATTTAAAGACAATGCAAAACAAAACTAACCGTTATGACTGATTTGGTATCACGCTCATGTAACCACATATATATTTTTTTTATTTATAAATAATAATTTCTTATAAACAACCAATGTTTAACATCGTCACCACAGATGTGACCCACCCATAGAGACAGTAGATTCTATACGAATTAAACACTTATAACCTTCCAACTGTTCGCTGTCGCAAGAAAGGTGAAAATCCCCGCAACTTATCCCCAGTTCTGCGATAAGATTTTCCAAAGTTTCCATCTTTAGGCTTGCAGCCGACCGGTAACGGCACGACGCCGTATCGGGCGCCGGCGCGACATCTACGGGCCTGATGCAATATTAATACGCGGGCGCGTCAACAACCCGTTGGCGATGTTACGAAAAATATCGCCCCGTTTGTCTGCAGCTTCGAACTGGACTCGCCGAGTCTAAAGTTGTGAACTAGACTCGTCGGGTCTGAAATTACGAACTAGACTCGCCGAGGCGGTGTCGCCCCGGAGAGCTGTTATTGTCGTAGGCTTAGAGATCGGTGTAATGTTTCATAACAATAACAAGCAATAATTTCGGCATAATAATTGTATTAGAACTACAAAATTTATTTATGTAATTAACCGATTGGATGATTTGAAGGTCGTCGATGACCCAAAAATGTCATTTGATTTCCTTCTGAGAATTATTATTTACAATTTTCACAAGACTAACTTACTTGTAAACTATTAGAAATAAATAAAATCTACACGGATTAATGATTATAAGACTCGCATTTAAATTTAATAGTGGCTTAAAGTTAATCTTCGATGGGCACATGAAGGATATACACTTTTTTTTGTCCCAAGAAATTAGGCAGTTCTACCTAAATTAAAAAAAAACACATCTTTATATCGCTATAAGTTCAAAAAATGGCGTTATTTACCAACCAGATTCAGAAGATTATTAAATATATAAATATAAAAAATATATACACCGCTATTTTACAAATTGCCAAAAGTGTACAAAATTTACTGGAAAATTATGATAATGAATTAGTAGTGACTATAAAAATCCTTGTAAGTTTAAGACGGAAACGTAAATTATGCACGCGAAAGATAATTACAATTGACATAGCAATTCGAGTTTATTCAACGACACGGTTACCCCTACACTGTTAACAATTGTGTGATCGAAAACAGATAATTCACACACAGCCTTAAAAGCCTCATTTAAGTGTAGGAATAGGCCTGTTGAGAGATGACCTCTTCATATTAGTACAGTACGCAAAGCGCTTTTTGACTTTCCATACATGCGGCAAAAATTATTTCTGCTGCCTTTTGCGTTTTATTACTAACTAAAGATTCGTTATACAAAAAATCTCCATGCATGTATTTGTAGAGAATTAAATGTTCTACATTTATGGTTCCACGTCATTTCTTGATAAATCCATTTATTCGTAAGTTATTCAAGGTCAAAGTATAATTTACCATTAATTTTATAAATGCGAGTATTACGCCACAACTGTTACGGCGGGTTATACTGAAAGTAAAAACGAATTCGTAAACTACCCCGCAATATTTAACAGAAATCCAGAGCCCATCATCTGCCAGATCCTATAGATTACAATTACAAATTACGTTTTTACTTTAGAACGTAACCCGCCGTTAATCTAAGCGTAAAAAGTGCATATAATTATAGATGTAAAGCTTGTTTTTTTTTAGAAAAAATATTAAACGTGTCTAGCATTATTTAAAAGATTATCAGTAACTAATATCGTAGCCAAACGAGGAGTAATGTTGATCGAAGCATGTAATAATTGCCCCATCAAAGCTGTGAACACCTGGACATGCACGCGTGTCCATAACTATTGGTGAATTCGATTTCTTTATGTCTGATACACTATATAAAGAACTAAGTAACTTTTTGCACACACACACGCACATCACTTTACAAAATCTCTCATCGTAAATTTTTTTATTTTATTTTCGAAAAACCTTTTCAGTACAATGCAAAATAGCCGTCGAGAGTGGCATGTATAGCTTATATACGCGTGCGATGCACCGCTACAAGATGGTATGAGCGGTACGGGCAAGAATATGGACCACCAGGGCTATGGACAAACCAGGACACCAGGACAAATCAGGAGAAAAGACTAGAAAAATCCACTCGTAAGCGCGTCGATCGATCGGCGTATAGAGTCGGCGAAGTCGCAAGTTCGAAGCGATCAGATCGTAGAGGTCCTAAATAACTTGTTCTTGCGGGTGATAGTGCATTTGATTAAGCTTTTAGAGATGTCAGTAGGGGGCGTTTGAGTAGCATAATGTAAGTAGACTAGGGGAAAGTTTAAATTTTTATTTTATTTTTGAGTATCTTACTTTTATTTTTATCCTACATAAGACAAAAAATATAGAAAATAATGAATATGTTCTTTATAAACAATATTAATATTTTAAATTTATAATACTCTTTTCTGTTATACTACTACATTTTACAAGTTTTATTAGAAATGAACGAGTGTTTCGAGAATTAACGTGTCTATACGGTAGTCTTTTAAATTGCATCTACCTATCCTAGTTTCGGGAAACCCCCGGCGTAATGTTGAAATTTAATTAGTTTCGTTAAATTATTTACGACTTTAATGAAGGTTCATGAATTAACCCTAAACTATTGTATCACGCTTTATTAACACCACCGCTGAGACATGCCCTTCCCCAACCTCCATTTTTTTTAATTGAGGGCCTTCAAACATAGACTTGGGAACCGGCCCAGCGCGTATCGAGGGCTGCTAGTCGCTTCGCGAGGGCCGACCGCTTGAGGTACCCTCGAGGCACCGGGTGAGCGGTTTGATTTGCCTCAAATTTAAAAGCTCATCGATCGGTTTGCGCGCACTGGTCAGGTACGAACCCGTTGTTTTTATTTTCTTCGAAAGACACACTCTTCACCGTCGAGCCACCGTCGCCGACTCTATATCGCGTTTAGATAATCGTCTCCGAAAATGTTAGGTACAGTACAACGCACGAAACTCTGCCGCTGTGAAGATAGTCACGAAAGCGTCGCAATGGTGTAAAATTGGAATGCGGGGGAGAAGAAGGAAGGGTCGGGGAGCGTTGAACCCGCACATTACATCATTCGCAGGCAATTCAGAGCGGCAGAGTTTCGTGCGTTGTAGTGTAGTAGTCTATCTCGCTACAGCTTTATATACTAAAAGGTATTCATTTGACTGTAGTTCATACTGGTGACAAGCTCTTAAACCTTTGCTAAGTTCCAAAGGAGGGTCAAACTTAAATTAACTCTCCGTCGTTAATGGTCACTACTAAGAAGAAAAGCAGCATCGCAACTTAGTGATATGACGCCAATATCTTCACAATCGTAAAGCAGATTTATATATGTAATTTAGATAATAATTATATACTACATTATCAAAATTATTCGATTTATGGATTTCAGATCAAAATGCTGTTGATATATAAAATGAAAAGAAGAAAATAAATTGTGAAAATATAATTGCATTGCAAAAGGGAGGAAGTGTTCGGTTATACATTATTAAGTACTGCAATAAGATGGGGCAGGGGACGGCAAAAGGGACAATATTACTCAGTGTGTGCGGCCCACAAATCATATTCAAATTCTAAATATTTTTATTTCATAGATTACAGAATAACACTTGAAATACGTCATAATTTTTTAAGAATTTACACTTTCACTATTCACATCTCACGTAACGGTCGAATTACATGATGCAATTAATATTATATATATTTTTTATATAAAAACAAACATAATACATATTAAGTTATATTTAACATAATACCTAATGGCTGCGTCTTCCCCCGATCGGACATTAAGTGAACGTTAACCGATTTTAGTTTAAAATAGTCTATTAATTTCGAAAACGATTCTGATCTCTGTCTCGGTTTCGGTTCTGTGTGATTTTTAACTAATCATGATCTATCCTGTTCTTCCTTGGTTCGGATTAAATTAACTAATAAAATATAGAACTGTCGTTTGACGCTTATAAGATCAACTAAGTAAATATAGTTATTAAACTGCATTAAAAAAAAATGCCATCAAACGGAACCATTAACAAGGAAGTGAATCACAAAACGAATGTTGGTCTACCCAAAGTTAATCGACTTAGATACCGATTGAGCGAGCACCATGAAAATTGATAAATATATAAAGCAGAAAGTTTTTATATAATTTATATTCGCATTTGTCCCCGAGTTTGTACGCGTTCTGTACTAACAAATCAAACCACTACCCGATTCTAAAAATTATTATACAAACAGACAGCTACATTATCCCCGAGCAATATAGCTTATGTTTTATTTTTACAATAGCATTGCACTCCAGCTTCTTACAAGTCGGATCAGCAACCGAAAACGGTGACGGAATCGAAAGTGAGTGACACGGGGAGCAAAATCGAGAGCGGGACCGGGGTCGAAATAGGTTGTATTAGAATCAAAAGCGGTTCGGCCACTAAAATCGGCAAATTTCCATAACTAAGGGCACAAGTGACTGGCATCGACAATGAGACAGCGTGACAGTCCTAGTTTCAAACACAAGACAATGTAATTTAGGGAGATTTTACGTATTAACGCCGCCTCTCAGAACTTGGTTTATGCGAGCTCACACCGAAAAGTTGTTTACTTTTCAGATGATTAAAAGAAGACGGCTCGATCATCTGTCCCTGTAAAAAAAAAGCGATGAGCGTTCTAAGGCCGATGGGTCCTTAATCGAACGATAAGTATGTACGGCAGCGGAGTATGATTATAAATGAGTATGACTGACCCTTAAAAGGAAAGCAATTCAGCCAATCGACGCGAAGGAAGGATGCGGTATTATTGGACGGACGTGTTAATTGTCAAGGACGAATCATTGAAAGGTGCGTACTGCGATGAGCACAGCGATGACTTATGCTAACTATAAGTACATTCGATTAACGTAAGTCTTCAAAGATTTGGATATCGCTTATAACGGATAGCGATATAAATTCACTTATAAAAGTGAAGGCACTTATCGGAAAGCAATCGAATCGGTGCACTTTGGGCAACTTCAGATTAATCAGGAAAAGTATGTTACTCCGGCTGAATGTTCGTGTAAATGACGAAAGACAATTTACGGTATAAATTTATTTAAATAAAATAATAAAAATGAAATTAAAAATGGACATTTACCGGCCGATACAACTTTTTACGGTGAAAGAAATAAGTCATTTAACTTTGATAATTTTGTAAGTCATGAACACATTGCCCTCAACGTACATCGACAGCGAATCCAGAGCAGCGTACGTATCACACTTAATTGGCCATAGACAAAAGGCTTGCCCATAGATAAAAGGCAAAAGTATAGAATAGAAAAAGAAATCTATAATTACACAACGGGCGGACGGGGAAAAAAAATCTACACATTATCTAAACAAGACATCTAAATTCCTATCAGAAATATAAAGAGGTAAGACCGGTCTTTTTTTTATATAATACATAGAGTTTATAATGAGCAATGGAAAATCTATAAGACTTTAATGGCGACGTGGCGCGTTGCACTCACTGGTCGCGCTTGTTAAGGTGCAGTGTTGCATTCCTGGTGGCACACACACACACACACACACGCACACGGCTCACCTCATTACAACAGCTTAATTCGATATTGCTACAACTCATGAGAAAATATCCTTACAGGAATGTTGTAATCTGAAATATGGGCCGAGAACGGATAGAATTTCAATATGTGACGGTATTAAAGAAATGTTTTGACAAATATGAGCGTATGTTAATATTTAGAATTCCTGTTTAGACGGAGAATTTTGTATGTAAGGGCAATTAAAATTTATTTATATGACTCACACAATTTTAGAATACACGAACGCGAAAACGAAATTATTAATCGTTTCTAAGTCTGCTGGATTTTAGCACTAGAAAAGAAAGCTGACTTTGAGACATGTTTCTTTAGAAAATATTTAGACATTTTTTTTAAATTTATGTATCCGAACCTTGTAAATTACAATATTTACAGACAGCAAGCTAAACATTCTATTTTTTTAGACATAAAAAGTAGATCTTATCCTATCTTATCTTATGAAAAATAGTCGATAACAGAAACAGAAAAGAAGTACTTTTTCAAACAATTTATTTAGTTTCATGCAATAGTTAATAATAATAAAAGGTTATTTTATTGTTATTAGCATGATATCCAAAAGTATTCAATTATAATAACTCCGATATATTTGAAGATAAATAGAATAATAAAAAAAAAACGTCAATGGTACAGTGAGTCAGCGAAAAAAGTCAATCTCTCGGGCTGACTTGTTCCGATTTAAAATTCAAATAGCCGAGTCGAGTGCCGCTTAAATGTCAAACTTTGTGTGTGGATGACATCTCGACAGGAGGGAAACGGTGACGCGAAAAACCGAGTCTAATCTTATAACCGACTGCGGCGAAGAGTTCGAGGAAAGTAATGTATACGTGTATTTACTTCATCCTTAAAACTTTTCAAATAAGTCAGAATTATATGGGTATAACTTTAAGTATATATCTTAATGTATACTTAAGGGTATACATAAATTATATAAATGATGTATTTTAAATTTTTGAACACAACTACAAACATTTATTGATAGGATTTTTTCGATTTTGAACACAACACTAATAAAGTATTCCTGGACTATTACTGTAGTATAACATTATTCAGATCCTGGTATAAGAACCTAACTGAAAGCAAAATTGAGACAAACTAAAATGATTCGTGGCCAGTTCGCTACGCCTGAAATTGGACACGTACCACTAGTGATATCTTATTATAACCATTTTTTATACGCACCAATTTTTGTCTACGCACTGTCTTTAAATTTATTTATTACATAGTTAGAGGCAGAATAGTCCCACTTTTGTATTGCATACGCACTTGTCCAAGACGACCACTCTACATCGCACATAGCGTGCATTGATTTGCGACGTGTCACACGGGTTGTAAAACACACGATATGATCAGTGTACAAACCATACGAGAGGCAGTGGCAGTCTAGTATTATTATTAAAAAGAATATAATCGATTTGTTATTTCGTTGATACGGACATTTATCAGGCGAACGCCACATCCGCTATGTGCTGTTTTTATCTGCTGGCTTAGCATGACACTCTAGAATCTTTGTATAGGGCTATCCCTTTCATTATGTTGGCGCAGGAACGATAGTCCTATACAGAGACATCTCTTTAGGGCATCATACTGGAGATTGTAACCTTGCCGTATGATCTGACGGCCTGTGAAGCTGTTGCGTTTGCACGATACAAGAAGGGCAATAACACATCGATGTATTAGCATACAATACGTTACGTTTATTGATTTGCGACTAACTGGCATACACATGAATTGCTTCCTTAAATAACGGACGGAAATTTCAAAACGCCCCCATCACGGCATCGACACGGCAATACCCCGGCCGGGCCGTGGCAGTGCCACAGCATTGCAGTTGGCACAGCACACCTAACACGATAACGGTTCACGATCATTAGTCATACATGAATAATGATATTCGGCCGCGACTAGTTCCTGGGCCGTGGTACGCTTTCCTTTATACGGGTTTTATTTCATTAACTGAGATAGGCATCGAGCCACCCACGCGGGCAAAGTAATGACTCGCCATATCTAACGTGATGTACAGTCGCGCCGACTAGTGCTTATGAGATATTATTAAACTAAGCTATCATTATTACGTATGAGATGCTAACTTCTTTACTTGAAGAGATCACCCTCAAATTATATAATTTTTGTTTTCAGTTTAAATATAAACAGCTACGAATCTAAATAAGTATATTAAAATATTCTTTAAGTATTAAAAAAAAAACTATAGCACTTCCGCTCCGTTCAAAACACAATCTTTATTTAATGATAAAATCCTAAATGCAGAACAATACAACTTGTAACTTCTTAGAATCGAAATATATTCAAGTGTTGTTAATATGCTGCTAACATCAAAAGCAAAATGATTATGACTTTGTTTATGATTATCTAAGGATAAGTAAATTAAGGATTGTTGACATTGTGCATTTATGAGGTTAAAATATTAAACCATATTTTAATTTTAAGTTACACTTATCTCGTTTTTAAGGGTAAACTAATAGTAGTATTTATAACACACAATTATTGTTTACGCGTAACAACCATTCAAGATTTAATAACGTTCAATAATGAAGATAATAACATATTTTAAAATTGCAATTCAACATATTTTTATATACATTTCTCCTATAATAGTTTTGTTAAATTATATTAAAAATGCATGATCAATTATTTTGAGAGAACAATAAAATTATAAATTAGTCTATATTTTTTCACATCTCGTATCAAAAATGTGAAAACTCAACACTCTAGTCTATTTGATACCATAATATAGGCATGTGTTTGTATTATTTCTTTAACTATTTTTCATAACATATGCTTCTCACCAAGAAGCTGACGTTTGGTATAATTGATCGATATAATTATATCAAGGTCCAGAATTCAAATCAGAAATCTAAATTTTAAAGTAAAATGCGTCAAAACAATTAAAATAATCGAACTATATACAAAATAAAAATAGCGCTCAATATATTCCTCGAAAGTTTTCAAACGACTAACCCCCGAATGGTACCTAAGATTAATGACCTAGCAATTCCAAAAGGAATGCAATATATTGAAGAGGATTACCGAAAATGTTGTTAGAACTTCTGTATATTTAACTGTACCATTGTCTAACCACAGTTTAGAACATCAATTGACAATACTTTATTTTTATGCGTCTTACTTATCAGGAACCAATTTTTACAGGTTGATTTATATTCTAAATGTGAGACGTAGGTCTACACCTCTGCCAATCGAAATCACACTCTCAACAACATACCCCGAGAACCACTTTAGTCCGCCACTGTACAAAGTTACATTACATTTTTATTGCTTACGAATGTACCGCGCACAAGATCCGAGTCCAGACTCGTGCTATCTCGACCGGAGAAAGTTTATAAGATCGTTTAACCTCACTAATAAGGACTACCAGCGAACTAGTGTGAAATTAACGATTTTTGATGCTGAAAATGGAGCTCGAAACGGGATAATCTGTCCCGAGACAATCTTAATTGCCATCTGGCATTGCCTTCGTGGCTACCAGTGTTTGGCAGGAGGGCATTCAGGTGGCGGGTAACGGGATCTAGTCCCGTTTTGGGAGTTTAACAGTTACATATTTTTCTTCTGGATCGAATTGATCTACGCTGAATATTGCGACATAAATCTTAACTAGTATTGTCGACATCAATCCTAAAACTTAACCAGTCTTGCAAGTATCGATTACTTTGTCGTAATAATGGGATTGAAGATGATTTAAGTTGGTTTTCCGGCATAGATGAACTTCGTGGCGTGTAAAGTTCTAGTACACCTATAGACACACGAGAGCTCTGGGTATCCAAGTCGGTGAAGAAAATTTACTATAAAAAAAAAACCATTGCAAATTCTAAATTCCCTTGTCCGGTTCCCCGAGTAGTAATACTATCAATGCAAGTAAGCGTGTGAGTGTTCATGTATTGAGATTCTTAATGCACATAGATATATGCAGTTTGATACCGGTGCAATAGTAAGTGCATATTGCCCTATTATAAAAATGTTTTTAGATAGTGTCATGTTTAATACGTTATTGTTTCTCTGAAGTTATTAAATCATTAGAAGATGCATTTGAGTTTATGTATTCAATATAACTCATGGTAGTGATCAAGTCCAATAATTTGTGAATCGATTGAGAATCGAGATTCAGTATTATCTAAAGCCACTACAACTTTGGTGAAGTGTGAGGGAATCGCGAATAGCTTTATGTGCACAAATGAACTGGTTTAGAAAAAAAAATCTGACTCACCTAGCATTTTACTCAGATCGGCGTTATGTAGGTCTGGATTCTCGTCAGCCAGTTTCTTTCTTTCGACCTTGGCCCACACCATAAAGGCGTTCATGGGCCTCCTTATTCTAGCCTCCTTCAGCGCCTTGGCCTGGCCTATTTTCGTGGTGAACGGCGCCCTGCCGTACTGCTGGCCGGCGTACTCTCTGGCGGCGTCGTACGGCGGCCGGTAGTCGTACTGGGTCCGGTAGTCGACGTACGGCAGACCGGACCACACCACCAGCTCCGGGCTCGTGTGGTCTTGCGTCGAATCACTGTTCTCCACCGCACCTTGCACGTACTGCTCGTAAGTTCTGTGGTAGGTGGGAGGCGATTCCGCTATCCCTGCCCCCCCAGAGTCCATCATGCTGCGGAAGAAAATAATTAATTTATATATGGTACTCTGAATATGTTTCTTACGAACTCACACTACAACCTATTTATTACTAATGCCGAGTTAAAAGGTTTTCTTTACTAAAATTTAACATTGTCCGAGTTTAAATACATAATATATGCTTATGTCATAGCTACTGTAATCCCTTTTTATTTTTATATCCTATGAATCTGGGTGTTTCTATGAATTTTGTACATATATTTACAAAAAGAAAATATATATATATATGGTATCAACTATTTGAAACCCATAGTACAAGCATCGATGCTTAGTTTATGCTCAGATGGTGATGAATGTGTGTTCGATAATATTATTATTATTAGAATTAATTATAAAAAAATAAGGATAATTCATATTGATCACATTTTAAACTTAAAACGTTTTTCTAATACTTCATCTGCAACTTCTATAAGCTATAACTTATACCACACCTACGATGCATGTTAACTTGTAAATATTTTAGTCGAAGACGATCAGGGGGCTACGAAGACGTCCACGCACGCCTGTAATAGCCATCTTGAAATTGTGGCCAAAGGATACTAAACTATTGAAGGTTGTTTACTAGATTCTAAGAATTTTACTTAACCCTACAGACGACAACCGATTTTCGATCTATCCGCCACGGGCCCCGTTCCGGAGACCATGAACCGCCAGTTAGGATGACCTTCGCTGCCGCATTCACGTGTCGGCCTTAAAAGATGCCAAATTGTGGGCGCGTGTTGGCCGTGCGCTTAGATACATACTCATTAATGTATGCGTTTGAATAAAGTTGAAATCTATTATTTAAGTACGTCACTAGTATATAATATATTAAATGTATACCACACTACAAAATTACATTATTTTTAAATTATTTTCTAACATAATTATACGGATAATAGAACTAAAAGATGAAATCAGTATTAACACTAAATGTAGTTTAAAAAGAGTATCATCAGACCATAATCGAAAACGACGTACATTCAAGCTAAAAGCTTTTAAAGTTATGATAATCTCAATTTTAATTAACCGTATCTACGACTGATAAGAATCGATAAAATTATTGTATCGTATTTAAACAGCTACGAAAATCTGCAAACCAATTAACTAATAATTATTTCTTTGAAAATATCACAGTAACGTTGTTTCTAAATGACTGTTGTCTCCAAATAGGCACCGTTCACGAAATGACATCTCTTATTTGACACTAACATACCAATCAGACACACTAAAATGTCCTGTGGTTACTGGAGGCCACGAGGTCGAGCCCCGGATTGTAGAATTGGGTGATGTGATTTATATGCAAATCGAAATATATGACAGCACTCTGCTGGAACACAGTAACGCATGACTCGGAGAGACAACGGTACGATACATTTGAGGACTTTAAAATTGACATACTATGAATGCCCCTGGAAGTAAAGACTTGGTCTTTTGATTGGTACAAGTCCAAAGACAGCCGAGGGTGAGATCCCGAACAGCGGACGAACTGAGTGTACCGATCGAGGAAGAAGTAGACTGACAGAGGATCGAACGCGGGACTAGAAACTACCAAAGCCAAAACGAGCATCACCATTAGGCCGTGGGCTACTATAGAAATTCCCTTGAAGCGCAATAAGCTTATATATTTCACGAGTTACGATTTATTACGGGTATTGTTATGCAAATTATAACTAACATATTGTAACTGCGTCTCTATATGCCTACATGTACCTATCGTTTGTATGTATATAGATATCTAAACTTAGATCTGAGTCTGTTGAAAAGAAATGGTAAATCATAGACGCCGAATATAAATGATATGGTAATTTCAAACCGACGCCCTTTATAAACATTTGACCCTAATGTTATTATAATATGACCATTGTAGGTCGCGTCGTAGGTAATGTTATGGAATGTTAAATACACTTTCGTAGTTTAATTAAAAACATACGATGCGGCGGAGCCACATATGATGACGGTACTATACACTGAGATCGTGGAGTCGGTGTTACTATGCATTATAATAATCTATCTGATCCTCTCCAGGCGGCTTCCCAAACGAAGGACAAACTCAACGGAGATTGTCATTTGACAGTACACACTCCTCGAAGACGCGCTCGAAATCCATCACTTCATAGGAGAATGGTGGCGTCTCTGATATTCAAGAACGTCGCCACGAAATCGGAATACACCGGAAATTGACTGCGATACGTTGTACTGCTGATCCTGAGGGTTTTCGTCTCACTGGTGACAACGGTCATCAGCAGCAGCCAACCGGCACTGGACCGGCGTGAAGAGCATTCAGATCGAAACACTTCGATCTGAATTTAATGTACGAGAGTAATGGTCGACAGTGGGATGATTAGAAAACCTGAAATACGTAAACACACCGCACGAACACATGCACACACAAACACACACACACACATATTTGTCGTCCTTGTTCGAATACCATCAATCACCTCGTTCTGGTAGTGAAATAACTTAGATATCTATCAAAACTATTACATCGCATAAGAAGGATTGACCTAAAATTTAACGAAAGTTCCTCAAGTTACCTAACCCGTTTGTATTTTTTCTCGTGTCGTCCGCGTTCATAAAGTTGTTTTTACTTAACTTAATCCAAACAACTAATTAACTAAACTTAAGAACAAATAATTACTTAACCAAAGTCAAGTACAAAGATTAAATAGAGTATTAGTTAGTTAAGTTAGTTATATTTGTTAACAATGAGTAATTTTCAACTTTTCACAGACAACAATACGAACTCGACGAACAGTTCAAGATCGACAAATCAACACATTGTTCGATACTTTATTAACTAACTATTTACACGGTCGAATTCTATATATACATATATTGCATTTGGTGTACTTTTAACACAATAGTGCCCAAAAATCTCAATAATTTTTTATTGATTCTCGATTCTAGAATATTTCCTAAGAACTATTACTTTTTGTTCATTTCCGTCACTGTTCATTGAATTTCAATTTTAAAAATTAAATTTTCAAAGCAAGCAATGTTCATATCGTGTCGACAATTATTCAAATTTTCAGACAACCCAATCTGACGACTATTGGATATAACATCGAAATTCAAACTGTTAAGTGTCAAAACTCATTAATTCTCAAACACGCTAACTTGGCATAAAATTGGTCAATACGAACGAAATTGAACATTATTTTTAGTAAGATAAAAAACAACAATTACATTGACCGATATGCGTACAATTGTACACACTTATGCAAACAAAATGAGCGACAGCTCGCAAATACCAGTGCAGTGAGTCGCGATGCAACCTCAGCGGTTAACTTATACGGGGTCATCGGGTCGGCGTGACCACGACCTTCAAAGGCATTAGTTTTTCGTACAAAATAATCAATTGAGACAACAAGCGTTTGTGCCCTATTCCGATGGCCTCATTCCGAGGGGCCCGGATTGTCCGAGCTGGCCCCGCAGCGCACGGACGACGACCGTCGACGCTACGACTAAGTGGTCGTGTCGCCCGCTCAACTCGTCCACTTACTTATGAAGCGAGCGATTTCTTTAATCTCAATTAAAAATTCACAGATGGATTCCTGACTGTCCTGCATTCAGTAAAGGACTCGATGCCTCCTACTTCGGAGCTACTAATCACTAAGCCATTTCTCGAGCCATTTGACTACCAGCGAAGTACTGCCCCGTTATAAGAACAGGATTGTAAACCTTTCTAAGTGCGTCGATTAACGATATTATGTTTTTGTTGTTTTTTTTTTGCAAAATTTAAACAATATTCAAGCAAGCATTTGCTGTGGACTCGATGTTTGTCGACACGAATGCACCGTCATCGATTACTTTCCGATGCGCACGCGCAGTTTCACCTAGAAACATATTAATAGTCTACGATTTTACGGAATCACAAAAAATTTTGTATGTACCTTATGTTATAATTTTGATGTTTGGCTTAATGTTCACATCTGATAGATATCCTGTCGACCATATTCACTCAACAAATACGTATAAAAGACTAAAAAAAATTAATTTATTTAAAAATTTCCAAATAATATGAGTAGCTTAAAATTCCATTTTGTTTAATTGAAAGTAGAATAAAAATACGCTACTAAATTACTATCAAAACTGAAAGAAACATAACTATAATATTTATATGCATATACTGTATTATATCCAGTAATTGTTACTTTAAGAGATCTTGCCTTTAGTTTACTGATATCCATTAGACCTTAAGAAACTTCTGGAGCAATGTATTTAGATATAGGCCGGAGTGACAAAAAGTTACAAGTCGCTAATATAAGGTACTGCAGTAACGATACTTCGGTATTACATTCGCTAAGGACCCGAACAGGCGACGAAAATACGCGATTTCACATGTATACTATATTCGTATTTTCCAAGTTTAATAAAGATCATTACAATTCTATGTTGTACTACTTCGACGTTGTGATATTTATTTATTAACAAGAACACGTGTGAACAAATGTTCCTAAACGCTTCTTAAATTAATTTATCGATTTCCTATTCTTTATATTATATTAAATTTAATGTAGTTCGTCGATTCGACTCTGGTACATCCCACAGCGGAGGCACAACCTACGACACTTTTCGATTATCGATCGAACGAGTTCGACTTCAAGCCCTCGTCGGCCACGAGCCGGCACAAGCCGTGGATCGAAGCCGACACAAGCCGGCGTCGATCCACGTCGGCCGATCGCGGTTTGAAAGCGACCGTCGACCGCTTCTCGAAGCACGGAACGAATCATTCGATCCGATTTAAATTAAAGGGAGCGTTCAAGTATTACGTAACGCAATTTGGGGGGGGGGTCTCGTAAAACGTTACTATGCGTTACAGGGGCAGGGGGTCTTTCCTAAAACACGTTACGTAACATGTTTTCATATTTTTCAATAAAAAAATAGGGAATTGAAATTCCTAAATTGGCAACCTTTTTCGTTTACGTTTTACGGGGAATCCCTCGATTGTATTAGGCTCCTCATAATTTAAAGTTGGCAAACCTTTTCCTTTATATATCACGGGGAATCCTTAGATTGTATTGTACGTCTGTTTTCGTTGTCAGTATTCGTTAAGTGTTTTATGCAGAAGCACATTACTGTAGTCGGTGATATATATTAATAATAAAGTGAGTTCACAGTACTATAATGTCCTCAAAAGAGGGAGATTTATATCATCAGCTGTTCTTGGCTTATAAAGGCTCTCATGCTGAGTTACCAGCGCAGCTGTGTCAAAAAAATGCCAACGAAATTTGGAAAATGGCTAAAGAAAAACTAAAAAATAAAGAAAAGTTTATAGAACATATAAATGATGTTATACGAGAGTTGAAAGTGAAAACCACGAAGAAGAAAGCAACAATGCTTAATTATTTTACACAGGTAAGTTTACTGCTAAAATGTAATAATGAGTTATGACTTATGTAGTATAATATGTTACGTTCCATAACAAAGGGTCCCCTTATTAAGAACTCACTTTTGTTCTAAATTATATTATAAGTATTATGTATTTCTAGCTACCAATGAAAACATCAAGTACGCCAGCAACCTCAAAGCCCAATGCTCCTTCGACTTCGCGTGCTATTCAACAAAAACAGGTGCATCTGCTTGTATATGTTGTATATTATGTTCTTTTTATCGCATGTTTCAATAATATCTATTCTTAATTTAATTTCTTTTGGTCTATAGGATTCGGATATTGTAGCTTCATCTACGTGCTCATCACTGCAAAGTACTGCCGTCAAACGAAAGCTGAGCGATACCCACGATGAACAAAGTCAGAATACTGACGAGGAAACTGTTGAGACGCCGTCTACGGAACCACACACGACTTTAATTGATTCAGGAATCGCTAGAAATGTTCCAAGCAAACCGGCTCAAGAAACTCTTATGAAGAAAATTGGCCTATTGCAACAGAGAATAAATATTCTTACTGAAGCAAGAGATACCGGTATAGCCAAAGATGATGTTCACAACGAAATAAAAAAGCTACGCAAAGAGTTGAAAGAAGACGAGAAAAGTTTAAAGAAAAAAAGAGACTCTGCTAAGCGTGCAAAAAAATTTCGAGCCAAAGAAAAACTGGAGAAAAATGAACGTCATAGAAACAATCCTGCTGCAGCACTGCCTCGAACTGGCCCTGGACAGCCCTCTCTAGTTGATTCGCAACCTGCTCTCCTAGAGACTATAATTAATATTGCCATTCATGGCAGCGCTGCTGATGAGCGCCGCCGAACAGAGATGATTAGGAGTTGTCTCACTCTGTCCGACCTGCATGAGAGGCTAATGTTAATGGGGTTCCAAATTTCTCGAAGCGGCACATATCTTCACTTGCTCCCACGCGGTTCTAACACTAAAGAGGGAAGAAGGCACGTACATACCGTACCCGTAAAATTAGCAAGACCTCAGAACGAGATGCACAAAACGCACGAAGACGGGGAATTTTGCACTGCAACAATCAGATCTTTGGAATCTCTCGCTTCGCTTCTGGGACCGCAGCAGGTATTCGTTCTCTCAAGACGATAAGGCACGTGTACCAATAGGTTTACCGGCAGTGAAAAGTCAGAGCCCTCTTTTAATGCACATGGAGTACAGGATACTTTTACCAGATCACGATTGGGTTGTGGCAGAGCGGCACAAACTCATTCCTTCTGTATACGCCGGTGTCAAGGTAGAACCTAACAATTTCGGTAAGGAAGAAGCTGTTGGGTACAGCGGGCCAACACACATATCCATTAGGAGTGGGAAACACACATCTTCAGCGAACACCCATGCTTATGATTTCGAATCCCTTTATCAATACCGTCATTCAAACCTTTAATGATGACAGAATCGAACACCGTGAAGCCAGTGATCATCATCTTTGTAGATGGTGGGCCTGACGAAAACCCGCGTTATCGCAAAGTCAAGAACTTTGCGATTGAACACTTTAAAAATATAACCTGGACGCACTGTTTATAGCGACTAATGCTCTGGGCGGAGCGCATACAACCGAGTTGAGCGTCGCATGGCTCCCCTCAGCAAACGACTGGCAGGCGTCATTCTGCCTCATGAACATTTTGGTTCTCATCTCGACGACAAAGGAATGACTACGGATGATGATTTGGAAAAACGCAATTTTCAGCACGCAGGAGAAACACTTGCAGAAGTGTGGAGAGACATGAAAATTGACAATTATGACGTTTCGGCGGAGTATAGACAGCCCGAAGACAGCAAGCAGGATCCAGCAGAACCAAATCAGGCGTGGTATAGCATTCACGTCCGCGAATCGCAATATTTCTTGCAAGTTGTAAAATGCGCGGATGAATCCTGCTGTCCACCAACAAGAAGTGCATTGAAATCTGTGTTTGCGGATACTTTTATGCCACCACCTTGTCCAATACTTCAAACCTCAAGCAAGCTTGTAGTACCCAGTTTACTAGACAAAGGAACATCGAAGTTTTCGCCACTTCTTGTAAGGCTGTCCGTTGCACTGTCACCTCCGCTAGAAGGATTTAAACAGATGCCTTACGATTTTTTTTGTCCATCTGTACAATCAGACTTAAAGAAAAAAGTATGTCCCACCTGTGGGATCTACTTCACATCTCACAAGGGTGTTCAGATGCACTGTCGTTACGTGCATGGTAAGCCTGTCCAAGATCGTTGTGAAACAAGAGTACGGCCACAGCGCCTTGCTGCCAAAAGGGCAAATGAGTTTCTCTGTATTGTACATCGTTATGAAACGTCGTCTGAGGATGCTGACTGGCTCGACGAAGACGAAGTTGATACAAGTGGTTTGACAATACCAGAACCGTCTTCTTCTGCACTTCAGATGCCAGTGATGAGAGAATCAGAGTGGCTAGCAAACCCGTGGACAGAGGAGCAATAATTTAAATCGGATTGTTTTATTAATAGACCTACTTTAGATACTAGGTTAATAGTTGATTATTTTTAATTTTCTGAAGAATACAATTTTATTTCGAGTAAAAATAAAAGTTTAATTTCAGTTAGATATCTGTTCATAATTGCAATGCCAAAGGTTAAAATGAATATGTTGTTTTATTTTAAGAGTTTATCAGTAAAAAAAGCTAAAAAGGATGTGATATTTTATTTAGTACTAAAGAACTGTTCCCCGTAGACTACAGGATTTTGAATATTTTTCTAAAATAAAAGTAGACTTAAGTGACTCCTCATTACATCAGCTATCTGCCAATAAAAGTCCAGTCAAAATCGTCCCAGCCATTTCAAAGACGAACAGACAGACAGAAAAAAATTAAAATAAAAATTTAGGTGTGTACTGCATATATTCATATGTATGTAGTAAAGGTTATTTCAATATTACAAACAGACACTCCAATTTTATTTATAAGTATAGATTATTACCGCATAGGCAATAAAACTATGCCTTGAGGATATATAAAACAACTTTTGCGAATTTCGGGTAAAATAGTCACTTGAGTGTTACGTAACGTTTGTAGAGAGGAGGAGGGGGGGGGGGGTACAGAAAAATGTTACGGTGCGTTACAAGGCGGGATGGGGGGGGTCCGAAATCTTCATAAATTGCGTTACGTAATACTTGAACGCTCCCAAAGCCAGGAATCGATTCGCTTTCGGTCGGTATTCGAACCGGGCAACTGGCGACGCTCATATCATAGGCGAGGCGACACCCACAGCTCCTACACGCGCACGATCGTCCACAGAGAACGACGGCATAAAACCTATTAGGCCCGTCTGCCTGCCGCGTGTCGTGTCGGCCGCGCGGCCGGCGACACGTAACGTGAGACGGGCCGTCGCGTCCTTGCCGCCGCCGGCCGGCTCCGCCGCGGGCGCCGCGCGCGTTGCCAGGAATCGCTTCGTCGCTCGTATTCCGTTTCCTGCAAGCTTCTCGGATCGCGTTATGCGAAATGACACCATCCGCGATTCCCCGTACATGCAGCTAACTGCGCGTCTTTAAATTTATGCGCCGAGTGGGGGGGCGAAGTGCGCGCGCGCTTCGTCGTTGAACGCGACCTCGCTCCGAGTGTATATTCGTAGAGTCGTTTCAACTTTACAGAATTCGTCTGCGATAGTCCAATTCTGGTTCGCAAAACACCGATTCGGTAAAATTTAAACGCCTCATTCGTTATGACCTCAAAACTACGTCAATGCGAGGAGGGCCCCAGACGCGCGTCCTCGGTTGAGGTAATTTTGACGTCATAACCGTGTCGACTGAAAATTTAGAAGTGATGTCGATATCCTGTTGGAGATTTGAGGAATCTGAAACATCCCTAATAATATGTATATTGTATGGTGTGGTAACATATATACGATATAATGCCTAATAACCTAATCTAACTTTACCAATTCAAGACTAAGCAACCTTAGTAATCGTGTTAAAAGGAATGCTTGAATCACACCAGTTTGATTATAAGTAATCAATATATTATTTGTTAAACAGTTCAACCATAATGCAAAACATATCTATCGTGATCCGTTCAAAAGTTTCGGCCAGAAAACGTGTATTTTAGTGTTTAGTGGTTCATGCTTTGTTGTTTCTATATAAGAGTATGTGTGTTTCTACATTGGTTGTTTCCATACGATATAATAGTGTCTATTACTCCATATCCATTTTTATACAATCACAGCGTCAATTATAGTTCATACCAAATTTGGTGGGGAGCCAAATGAACAGGCGAGCCATCAGAGAGAAAGAGAGAGAGACAGTCACCGCCGCCCATGCACACTCATAACTTCAGCAAAGTAGAGTCTACAGTGTGTTGCCGACCTCTCGGGGGAGAATAAATAGGACATGTAATAGAGGGAGATCGGAATGACGAAGGGAGAGAGGGAGAGTGGTCCATCGGAACTCTCTTACTGGACGAAATGTAAAAGTGGAAGCTGCTACTTTAAATCCGTACTATATGACAGTGTGGTATTTCAATTACAGGAGGAGATGCACACATCTCAACGTCACGTCCCCCCCACTGTTCGCTGACGCGACGTAAAAATATTGACTCATCCCTGCGTCGTCTCGCAACGGAGCCTTACAGATGCAACGCTGACGCGACCGTTCCCCGGTGCGAAAAGTGGATGCGTAATCCGCCAGGGGGCGCTGCGACAATGGCCATTGTGGCCGGCGGGCCCGGCGGCACAATGCCGGCGCTGCGGCTGCAGATTTCTCGACGCCCGTCACCTCTTTCCCGATAAGTTCGTCAAATTCGTCAAATTCGTCGAAGTGCCGCGTTCGATGCCTTCCTACGATTCCTCTGATGAATCATTCACAGACGCGTATTTAAGTGACCTTTTTTTTTTATTTCAGATCTCCGACGCCTAATGCAGTGATAATGACCGCGACCGGCAGCCTAGCATACGCTCCTAGGTGGCATACAGCGCGCGACACTTAGTTTCCTACATGACGACAAATATCGTCGTAAATTCTAATCGGTATTTAAATAAAAACACACCGTGATCTAAATCGAGATCGAAATAACGATAAACGCAACGTCATCAGTCGATTGCAAAATGTAGGAAAACATTCGTGTCAGCGCAGACGGAGTTGCGGACGTAAACTAGTACTATATTAATAATCGTTTGTCGTAAAAAAAAATGTTTTAAGGATCAACTCGTCGATATCAAACACAGTTTTTCAAATATTACGTACAAAGTGATATTTCATTGTTAATATGAGTCACAGTTTCACGTCGTATGTTTTTAACTTACTATATATGACTTTTACTATGTCATACATATCCAAAACTTTAGTTAAATATGTCATAAGACTTGGAACACTGTCACAGAAATACATAACTACGCGACGGAATTTTCAAATCTTCAATTCCTTAAGGAAGCGAAAAAAACAACGCGTAATTCATGCTGAAGAAGCCGTCGCGTTTAAAAAAAAAAGCTGTCCAACACCCTATTTTTGTCGGTGCAAACCATCATGGCGTACATAAGCCGACCATCTTGTTTTTGCGGCGACGCCGGCGTCGCTTGTCCGACTGGTACAAATCTTTTGACGCCTTTATGCAAATCGATCCGGGTCGCCGCTTTCTGCGAACACACCTACATACACGCATACATGCATACGTACGGCTAAACTAATACCTATTCGAAAGAAACGCCTCCAAACGAGATATTGAGTTAATAACTTAATAGATTATTTTTTTTATAGATCAATGTTTAAGGTAAATTCAATCACTCGCTACGTGCCTCGTAGAGCACAGGGCATCTAACCGGTAGGACGATCAAAACCTGTCGCAACAAATATATATCATGTATTGTACATAGTCGGGAAATAATCGTTTGCTAAATCAATATACCTACGTAGTGCTATTTCAAAAATAAAACGCTTAAGCTAGTGGTGAAACTGCTGTGGAAATAGACCTCGGTTTCTTCAGCGTCCAATAGATCTTTTACTGTCCATCTTTTTATAGATCATACCAATTATCATTTTACTATAACTCATATAAGATTCATATTCTAATAGTCTAAGATCTAGATTTAAAAAAATTGTACCCTCATCTCTTAATTGAATCAAATAATGTTTAAAAGGCAGATAACAATATTATAAAGTTATGAGATAATGTTTTAAAGGCAGTTAACAACAATATTATAAATTTATGAGAACAATGTCTGCCACCGTAGTCCTGCTGCTATTAACATTGATTATTTAATTATTAATTAATTTTTAGCTTGTTATGTTAATTGCACATCGCAAGTACAAAACTTTCGAATATCTATCTGCCTACCTTCAAAACATTATTTGATTCAATTATCAGATGAGGATACATTTTTCTAATGCCGGATCTTAGACTATAATAATAATAAAGCTTTATTTACATTCCACACAAGTTATATAATAGAGACAGTTTACTTAAGAGTTTGTTTTATAACATAAAAAAGAAAAGTATACTATATATAACATAAAAAAGAAAATACTTCAAATTAGCAAATAATTATATACCAAATTTTTACATAATTTGTGCAGACCCCCTTTGGGTAAAAGCCTCCTTCCTCCAAGGCATGGTAGGGTTCCTTGTTTTTGGCTTTGGATAGCCAACTTCTTCCGGTCATATTTACTGTTTTATCTGCCCAACGGGCACTAGGTCGGCCTCTTCCCTATGTACCACTTGGTCCTAACCATTTAACAACTCGTGGAGTCCACCTGTCGTCTTCGTACCTGGCTACACGCCCTGCCCACTTCCATTTTCTAGCCAGCGAGACGGTTAGAGCATCAGTTACTTTGGTTTTCTTACGTATCTCTATGTTTCACACTTTGTTCTTTAATCTAATACCCAAGCAACTACTCTCCATTCTTCATCGAGTGGTCTGTATTTTATTACTCGTTTTGCGATCAAATTGGCAACCGTAGTTTAGGTATGGTAATATTTCTGAATCTATTACTATTTTTTTGGTGATAGTGGAAGCAGAGATTCGAAAATTTCTTTGTGACGCCAGTATTTTTATAGGTAATTGCTATTCTTCTATCAACTTCTGTATTTCTTTCTTTACTGAAAGAAATTTGTTTGCCTAGATAAACATATTTTTTTACAAACTCAAGAGGGATGTCATTCACCAAAAAGATATTTCGTGGTGATTAGTCATAACTTTTGTCTTCTCAAGTTCATTTCCATTCCCACTTTGATACTGACTTGGTTTAGTTCGTTTATTGTATTGTTCAATTGTCGTGCGTTTCCAGAAAAAAGTATGATGTCGTCAGCAAACCTCAGGTGCCTCAGAAACTTTCCGTTTATGTTGGAACTTTCTTGGACTAAGCTTTTCATATGTATTGTAGTAGGACTGATATGAACATTTTTGGTAAAATCAGATCCGCTTGTCTCACACCTCTCATAATATTGATTTTTGTACCTGTTCTATCAAGTTTCACTCTACTTGCACTATTATAATATATATTTAGTATAATACTTATGTATTTTCCGATAATATTCTGGTTATTTAGTGCTTTCCAGATGCTGTTATATGATATAGAATCAAACTGTTTTTTGTAATCTATGAATGCTGCATATAGCGGTTTCTGAAATTCTAAGTGTTTCTCTGTCACTTGATCTACCCCTTGAATATGATCTACCGCGCTGAAGTCGCTTCTAAATCCCGCTTGCTTTATCGGTTGCTGCAAGTCAATGTCTGTAGATATTCTTTCAAGTAAGCAAAAACCGAATAATTTGTAGAGACACGACATGAGGCTTATGAGACGATAGTTTCCTATGTCTGCTGGGTGTCCTTTCTTTTAGAGTAGGATTATCTCTGAACCAATTCAAGAATGTGGGACAGCTTCTACGCTAAGGATTTTGTAACTTAGTAGCGTGATAGGTGTTAACAATAGAGGTTCTGCCAATTTCATGCGTTCATTAGTGATTTCGTCCGGTCCCGGACATTTTTTCTGTTTTAAGTTTCCCTATTTGTTTCAGAATTTCAGATTCTGTAAACTCTTGCACAATGAAGATAACCCTGTATTCCTTGATAATACTTGTTGTTTGTAATTCGTTCTGTTGACTTTATAGCTTTGCATAGAACTCAGTGGCTATTTCCATACAAGATGATTTCCATACAAGAGTTACATTTGGTGGAGCCGAGCTGAAGTGACTGAATCCATTTCTTAGATGTGTTCGGATCTTTGTATGTTTTTTTGGCAGATCTAGATTGTTCGAAGTGTCTTTATATATTGGTTATTTTATAGGTATCGTAGCATCTTCCTATTATTGTATTAGTTAATTTATAACGTTTTTTCAGGTTTTTTTTATCAGCCCTATTCAGTTTTGGTTTATTTTGCAATTCATTTCTTTCTTTCATAAGTTTTTATGCTTCTTCAGATAGGACTTTACGGTTTTGTATAGTTTTTGAGCTTTTTGAACGTGTTAAGATGAAGCGGATAATATTTTGGTAATATTCAGCGGCATTGTAGTTATCAGCCGATGCTATCAGTTCTGGTATTTATGTACTTAAGTTTTTGATGTATATGTGTCTTGCTCTGTCAAAGTTTCAATATTGCTGAAGTATTACAATAGCTCCGTCTTTTTCGTAGATTTTAGATTAATAATTGCTCTCGCTAATTTGTGGTCTGAACCGAAGCTAAATGAGGAGATTACCACATATGTATGTGGTAATCTTAGACCATAAGAGCAATTTATTTACTTTTCTTTCGTTTTCTTCACCTTGCATTACAGCAGGATCTTTTGCTAAAAGTCATCTAGATTAACTTACAAAAAAATGTTAATACACATCAAGCCTGACAATGTATATTGAATTCCGCACGAGGAATCTATTAAATAATTTAAGTAAGTAAATCGAGATTTGATTCCTTTTCTCATTATTTATTTATTTCATTGCCACGTTAGCATATCGCGTGCATTGTCAAAGCAGAGTTGAAATAAATATCCATGTACATATTATTGTTTTTTTTTTCTAGTTTATCTAAATATTTATGTTTTCATTACGACGCGCGTCCATTGTGAGATGATTGTTTGCCACTGCCACGTATACCGGCGATGTGCGAATGTTTTAAAATCGACCAGGAAAAAAAATACAGTGCGTTGTCTACGCCTTGGTTCACGACCGCTTAAGAATACGAACGTTTTCTGTTTGTTTTTTGCTCTGGAGCTCGACTTTGTGTCGTCTGTCTGTGTAAAAGTTCGCGTTTCAAATTTTCATCTGGTGAGACATGACCCCCCGCAATATTTTCATTTGAGATTGAGGGCCTTGTGTCTTAAATGCCCCCTACGGTAACTAAATGCGCGTCGAGGTCGCTGTCTCCAGTGCGATGATGGTGTTCTGGATTAGTGATTTGATGAAGGTCCATTTGTGATGTGACTTGAGTTAGAAAGTCATTGGTAAATTCGCTAATAATGGTCAACCTCTGATAACATATGATAGGTTGTGACTTAAAATGTGTACAGTGATAGATTTTGTGTAATAAACAGATTTACGCAATGATTTTATTACCAAAAACAATATATTCTTTTTAACTTAATGAATAAAATGACGAGTTCGATAAGGCAAAATAAATCTTTATATTTAAAATATATTACGATAATCAATCATATTATCAATTTATTAAAATAAAACAATGCATTTCGTTATATATGTATGTATATGTGTAAAATATTTGCTATATAAAATAGTTGAAATGGACTTTTAATACAATAATTATTATTAAATTTCCAATTCTTCGTCTATAACTATATTTTCTTGTTCCACGGAACTGCATCGTTTTGAAGACGGTGTAACAGGGACCAACTATGAGAAAATGACATCATCGATTTGTTACTTTCGGATTTCACTTTAAAATACCTGTAGTACTTATAAGAGTACACAGTGTATTAGTATTAAGGCTAGGCGCGGGGACGAAGGCTTTATAAGTAGAGCGAGCTGTTTATGGGGCGCTCGGGGACGATTTTTTTAATGAGAAGCTTGTGAAGTCAAATAAGGCAATGTAAAGGTTTCGATGTTTTCATTTCTGTAGATTATAATACCCACCATATCACCATAGCCTCTACAATATTCAGATCAGTGACGTGAATTGAGCTTTAATTGTTACGTTTCCCGCCTGCCACCCCCGCAAAAAAAAAAACCAAAATTTTGTTTTAACTTAAAACAGTTTCAGCATCGGTCAACTCGCCGTGGTCAATACTCGAACTTCATAAATTTCCGATTCGAAGGCATGTAGCTGACTGCTCATTCGTAAAATCGCTGGACCCGATGTCGTCACCTCACTGCGGAGAACCGTTACTAGCAACCCCAACCGTTGTGTGCTCAATGGCATGAAGGGTTCAACATGATACCACGCGGTCTGAAAGGTAAAGATTAAAAGCGAGCACACCTCAACATTAGCGTCATTAACACCCAACCTACAAACAGACAGGCAGCCATCACTTAGAATCACGCAAGCACAGAAGTTTATATACCTGAAATTGCGACAAACGAACACTAAACCGTGAGTGTTCGACCTAAGAAAAAAAAAAGCATTAAGCAGCGCTTCATAATAAAGCATCGATTCTTATTAGCAGTAAAGGAACGGTCGCCGGCAAAAAATAATATATAACGCCGACCTCAAAACGTCCAGTCAAACGTGAGCCTGTCAAATAAACTCGGTATTTTACGTTCATGCGCATGAGTCCTCGTCGCGCGCCTCGATCTTTGTAACAGCTGATTGCGACGCGGGAACGTGTGCACGTATTTGATGAACCTTTTGACACCTTTATTGGCTAACAGATTTTTACCAGATTCTGTTCAATTTATTTTATTCTATTGCTTTAGGATATCGAGTTTCGTGCAAGTTGGATTTATTCGTTTTAAGAGCCACCTAAAATCTTTTTTGTTATGTAAAAAGATCTCTGATGATACAGGAGACTTGGTGTTGTGATGCAATAGCACCGAACTGCATAGGAATATAGTGCAATCACGACGCGTTTTCTAAGGATCAAGATTCTTGGTGCCATAACAGCGCAGACCACAGCAGCCCGGTAATATAAAAAAAATATTGTCAAATACAAGAGCGGAATTTTAAATTCTGAGCGAATGCCCAAATGTTCATTTTAGGAATTCCCAGGATTTGTACAGTCCGGCAAATGAAATTTATAATCGATCCCTGGCGGGTAACCATCATTAGATATTCATTACTTGTTCAAAAATACATTTTAGGATTCCCTATGCCCGATGACAAAAGAAAACCCTGATAGGATCACCCTCATATCCGTCTGTCTTTCTGATCGTTTCTCACAGTGTATTTTCTCCGAATTTACTGAACGAAAAAAAAATTGATTTATTACAAATATAGTATTAAGAGATTCAATCACGAATAAACGAATTTCAATTTTCGAGATTGATTTAGGAGGCAAACGAAAACGAAGGTAAGGTTTCCCTAAAATACAAAGTTTTCCTTTAAGTCCCTACGATAACGGAAAATCACCAATCGATTTCACCGAGTACTAACACCATGTGTTATTTGGCTGCGAATACGCCCTTTTTTAAATAAATATCGAATTAACTGACCGACTGAATTAATCCATAATTCTCACCGTAATAAAAGTGTGTTAGGTTTAACAAAAATAGTTCACTGACGAAAGCGATCGTTAAAAAAAATCTCCTAGTACGTCCTTGAAATGTTCCATAGTAGGGCATTTGTTAATTACAATTATGTTATGATTACGCAACATAATAAAATCTAAATCTACACCTGTGGTACTTAGAAATGTTCAATTTCAAAACATGACATAATTTTAATCATGACCCGATGCCGCGAACGATCAACGGCATCGAATACAGTGTTAAATGAAAAGGACCAATTAAAAGATTCTAGCTATCATTAAATAGGAAAAAATACTGCACAAATTGTCGTAACTTTTTGAACTTGAAATTGCTTAGAGCCTTCTTCTATTAGAAGACCAATCAAAAGATTCTAGCTATCATGAAAATAGGAAAAAATAATACATAAATTGAAGTAACTTTGTGAATTTGAAACTACTTAGTGCTTTCTTCTTTTAGAAACAATATATTCAATATGTTTCAGAATTCAGAGTTCATTTGATACAAAACAATCACACTATTTATTTGTTTTTGATTAAAATAAATCGCTTTATTTATTTTTTAATTTTAAATTTAATTTAAAAGTAAAACATTTTTAAAAACACGACTACGGCGACAGTGTTCCTGAATTCCCCGAGTTTTCGTTGCGCGCTTGAGCGACTTCTATATATCGCTTTTCGCACTAACAACTCATATGCCGGCATAAGAACGGCGAGATGTTTACAGACATCGCCATTGTATTTAGGCTGCGTATGTTACACGGATCAACACGATCTGTTCTGAGAAAAAGGCCGATGTGAAATGCGCGCGCCGCGGACCTTCACGACTACTCGGCCATATCGCCGCCGATTCGGGATGGCCAGGAACTCGAATCCGGGATTTAGAAAGATCTAGATAGGATAGGAAGAAAACAAAATGTCTGACATTCTCACTTCCGATTGTGAAAAATGGATCTGTTTCTATTTTAATAAGAAACGAGGGATTAGAGTTTGTTGACACTACTGTATTTCTAGGTCTCACTTTAGACAATTAACTTCAGTGGGGTACTCATATCGGTGAGTTGGCGAAAAGGCTTAGCTCTGGTGCATTTGCAATTAAAAAGATAAGGCATTTGTCCGATATCCAAACCTGTTTATTTTGGCTGTTTCCATAGCTTGATGCCATACGGCAATCATATGCCGTAACATATCCCCTAAGCAGGAGCTTTGGGGATATGTTACGTATGTTCACAGAATTTTCGTTTTGCAAAAGCGTGTCATTCAAACACTTTAAGGGTTAGGACCTCTTCTTTCTCTTAGAAGTAAGTTTAAAGCAATTAGAATTTCAATTGTGGTATCACAGTTGATTTATCATAATTCAATGCACGTTAAAAAAAATTTAGATTTTTCTAATAAATATAGTGATAAACATAATTTCAATACTAGAAATAAAAATAAATTGTATTCACATGTCAGTCGACTGCATAGGGTCACGAGTTCATTTAGGGGGCACGCATGTTGAATAAGATTCTTGTGAATATACAAAATTTACCCTTATACAAATTTAAAGTATTTATTAAGCAAATACTTTACACTCAAAAGGGTATTATACAATCTCTGAATATTTAGAGGATATACGGACAAAATGGCTCGATTTCCTACAGATTTTTTTCTTACAATAGTTTTATATATGTTTGTATTTCTGTGTAATTGATTTCAAAAGAGCTATCCTCGAGTTTCTTGCTCGTTCCTTTTGAGGGATGACTGTCTTACGAACGAGTGGTAATTAAAAAAGTGGTATTAATTAAACGAATAATTAAAAAACTGTACATTTTTTAATTGTTATGACTTATTTCAAGTGTCTATTATAACTTGCAAATAAAGATATTTTGAATTTGAATTTGAAAGCATTTGTTTTTTCGTACTAATCTATATAACGTAATCACACAGAATTCGTTAATTTATATCAAAATCATCGACACTGCGTATACATATTCACAAATCGATTTTATATCGATCTTGATAAGGATATACTATTTCAGTTCTACTCCCATATCCATTTTTCATTATTTCTTTTCAGGTTGACGGAATGGATTTGTAGACTGACTCGATGCGAATCGGACAAGATCGTTGGCTGCAATTAGTTCACAACTTGTTCACGACCGGCAGCTTTATGAACTTGGTGAATAGAAAAACGGATCCAGCAGTCGTAAAAGAAAAATCACTGAAAAATCGTAACAGCATTCAAATCAATATCTTATTTTATTAATATTATTGTACCTTAGTTTATTAATAGTGTTGTAGACGTGTTATCGATGTTCGATAGCGAATTCTTTCGATATGTTATTAAACAATATGTCTTTTCATGTTCATTTTTGCAACGTCTTTACTTTTAATTTTGTTTAAACCATTTGCTAAACTATATTTTGATTTAATTTTAGCGACATTTTTTCGAATTTTAATAGTATTTATTTATTTGTAAGGAATCTATTTATTCTTCTAACGTCTATCTATTTGTTCTACCCATATACATTACAGAAGAACGTTATGTACCGTTTTTTTAAAAAAACCGACATTTGTATTAGACTACCGAACTGTACGGTACAACGCACAAAACTCTGCCGCTGTGAAGTTGGTTACGATCTTGGCACGCGGGCGAGAAGAAGGAATGGTCGGGGAGTATTCAACCTGCGCATTGTATCATTCGCAGGCAATTCAGAGCGGCAAAGTTTCGTGCGTTGTACTGTACATACGAGCTACATTGATACATACTAGAGTTCAACAACCTACATAAAAAATATTAATAACAAGTGCTACCAACTATTTACAATAATATATTTATGTATTTATTTATTTAAATTTTATATAGAGTAAGTACATCTATAATCATGTTATTTGGGACAATAGTATGGATTTTGCACGTTGACATTATTAACTTAAAATATATATTTTCGTGAGTTCTACAAAACTGCTCTCACTGCGTATGTCGTCAAATATCAAGAAGAATCATTTTCGTTCAGAAAATCAAGAAACTTGATTTTCTGAAATAAAACTTTTATATTTTAATTTGGTTTTTGAGTCCTAGTTAATACCTAAACATGTAGTAGTATAGAAAATACGAGTAATTTTAAAATTATATAAGGAAATTATGCTTCCGGAGTCCTTCCTTTTTTCAAAAATATTCACGGACAAAATCAAAACTTAAACTATACACTCTCAGACGTGCCTCGGTTGAGTTTCGAAAAAAAATAATTTGCAGTTTTAAGATTTACCACCGTATTTAAGAATTCTCAATCCAATCGACCTTAACTGAAATTAATACATCTGTAGAAATGAAGTTCTAATTGCATACACACCTTGCATTAACATTTTAACAATATATGGGCACCAACTAAGCGACTTTTAAACCAGCTGAGTTTGTTTGGTTTAATGTACCTCCCGGTACTAGGACAATATACGAGATTTTATTACTACTTTAAAAACAGATTAATTTTTATTTGGTTTGATAACATTTGAAAAAGAAAATTAAAGTTTGTCGATGGTCGGCCAACGATTCACCCAGCATCACGGCGGCGTATAAACCAAGGAACATTAAGCTGTTAAATAAAAATATCATCCATCACGTTTACTGTGTCCCTATTATCAATATATTATATTATTACTATAAACTTCACGCCTATTTCCCAGAAGGGTAGGCATAGACCATAGATTTCCACGTGTTAAAATCTTTGCATATCTCTTTTGCTGCACCGACATTCATCGATCTTTTCATGCTAGATCGTCGATTGCGGGTGCTTAAAATTTGGCCATTTTTTAATACGCCACCAACTTGATCTGCGCAGGATTTCCCTTTCCGATTTTTCATCACACGCTCTATGAATTTGTTTTGTCTGTATACTTTCATTGATCCTTTGCAGACGGCCAAACCGCCACCACGTATCTATATTCATATTAATTTCTATTATATCAGTTACTCCCTGAGAACTTATATATTAACGCGCATGTAAACGTGCACACTACTTATTTTCTTATAATCCATGAATAATATTTTTTTTTAAGTTTTTTATATTAATTATACATTTTATAATACTAATAACTATATTTTAGTCGAATTAAATCCTGACCTATCCTTTTAATTTTGAAAAGGCTTTTACGCTAAAAATATGTATTACAGACGAACTAAAGGATAGAAAAAAAAAGGCAAGGGTTATCATAATAAAAAAAAATCAATTAAAATAAATATTCTTCATAATAAGATTACAATTACAACATATGCCGGACATTGTTAAATATAGAATCTTAGTTCTCTACATAATTATGGATAGTATTTTAGATAAATAAAATAGATACGAAATATGTCAAATTGGATAATTTACGTCATTTAAATGTTTATTTTATGATAGGAAAATTTATGTTTCTGTAATCGTAATAATATGGTGACGTGTAAACTGACACAGGGACGGAATCATACATGGTGGAAATTATTAATTAAAAAAACGGGACAAGCGCAAGTAGTACTCGTTCGTTTAGTACATTTTTTTTATATTGTCTTACCTTTTGTTATTTAATCGATTTTCTTAGAAGTTACCAGAAAAATATAATAAAATGATAATTATGCGAAGTTAATCCCAAGCAAGTACTATTTAATGATACTGACTTTTTCAAAACGTAAATAAAGTGGTATTTTTCTTTTCATAATTATTAATTTTAGAGATTTGAATGAAGAAACAATGATATTCCATATTTATCCAAAAAATATACGAAAATTTTATCTACTATAAATAAAAATTGGTTGCCCGTAAAGTCGGTATACGGGCGAAAGTTTTACGTGACAACGACTTTGAGTGGTAAAATCATTTTAATGTGAATATTCATTCGTATAGTAGGAAGAAGGATGAAATAATAGTAACAATTTAAAACATTTATTTATACAAAGAATTATATTTAAAACATTAATTTATACAAAGAATCTCGCACTGAATTTCATATTAACAAAATTTTATTTTTACCTTTTACACATACATACGTATTTATATACAAATATACATACAATAACTTGCAATACATTTGCGTACAATGAAACAGCGTTTACTACAACTTAACTTGTTCCTATCTGAGTGGAAGGGACGCGTGCCTTTCACTTTTATGTCTGTCTCTCTGCTCTTAGGCGGGCTAACCATGCCCGAGTGGAAGGGACGCGTGCCTCTCACTCGCTCTCATTGTGAGCGCATAACGTGAGCGGAGCGTAACGCAGTTTCTTGAAGTGTCACCCGGCAAACCAATTTATAAGACGTTGTCACGTCAAAAATCTTTTTTTGTGTTATTTTGTTTCAGACCTTTTACGATTTGAATACGTAATAAATTTATTTTTCCAACGTTAATACTTACGTCGGTTTCAATCAACCACAAATATTCGACAGATTTCTCCGCCAATATATCTATTAGGAAAGTTTGCGACAGACAAATATATTTGTTTGTCTACCTTCAATGATAAGTTTGCTATATTATGATTTGTTCAAATTAGCAACAGATTATTGAAAATAGTATTACAATAGTAATACGGTCAAATCCTCTTGTGCATCTCCAGCGCAAACGCGACTTTTGCATCATATTTACCCAGCCACTGTCGTATCCAGCCGTGATATGCACAGTCGTGTCGTGTCAGTCTCCAGCACGCACTGGGTCAGTGTGGAGAGTTTACGATTGAATCCCTTCAATCTGGAGTAAAATATTGTGGGAGAGATATGTCTCCGCATCAGGGTGATTGAAAACCTGACACACTGTTATAACCAAACGATCAGGTCACACATTTGCCGGACGATGATGAAGGAAAGGGCCTCTCTCTTTAACTTAGCGTGTTTGTTCAACTAAAACGATAGTGTTTTCATGCATTCATTTATTGCAGCCTTCCGGTAGCTAGAGCCAGAAATAGGAATTCGGGGCCGACATTTTTTATAGGATTAAGTCAAAGTTTCGCTATTTAATTTCCCTTAAAGGTCCTTGCGACGTGTCAGCGCCGATCGTCGAGTCCGTCCCTGGTACGATTCGCCTTACACGGGTCGTGTTTATCGTAAGACGGACGAGCTGCGTGCGGCCGCGCGCAGCCGCCCACGTCCTCCCGCCGCTTATCTACTTATTATTTTCATAGCTCGCGCATGGCAAATCTGACATTTTTGTTTGGTGATAGAGCGGAAACATTTTTAACTACTGAAAAGGAAATCATGTTTTTAATAATAGTCTATCCGTCTGTGAGTCGGTATGCTAAGCCTGCCTCTTAGGTCGATAAAAAATTCTAGCCCAAAACATTACATAATACGTATATATAGAAAAATAAGTTAAATAAAATTTTGGATAAAACTTTACAATTAAATTTGAAAATTGTCGTAAACTTTTGGCAACATAGCGGTGGAAATATTGGTGCATGAACCTATGAGAGGACGTTCTTTTATACCATATTCGAGGAGGCAAACGAACTTGTAAACCATTAGAATGTAGGTGTTCTTTGACGCGACCATCGAGTGCTCAGTGCGTTGCCGGCCTCTTGGGCAGGAATAAGATATCTAATTGAGAGAGGATTGATGTAGAGGAAAAGGGGCGATGGAGGGGGAGCGTGCCACCGGAACTCACGCTCACTGGATGAGAACAGAACTCGTGAAAATCTAATGACAGAAAGGATATAGACTCGACACAACTAAATATTCTCAGAGCAATAGACGCATGACACCAGAAACATAATATCAACTATAGAAAGAACCTACTTAACCTACCTACCTACCGAACCTACCTCTCTACCTAAATAGAGAGCTGTGCTTCTTATCGCCGATGATACGACGCGACATTGAAACGAAGACCTACATAAGGTTGACAAGTGCATCGCTATCGGGTAACCGCACTGCAACCCCGCCCGTTATCTCAGATGCAGTTCTTATCGTATGCAAACAAGCCGTGCACGATCTCGACGCTCTACCTCCACACACGATTAATGGGACGAGTGTTTTGTTCAAACGCCGACTGCGTTTTGAAATTATCGCTCTGTGACGTTTCTTTACGGGTATTAACAACAACTGAAAAATCAGAAATATATAGACTAATATAGAGTTTGGTGATGAGAACAGACCTAATTCAATACTAAAGACATTTCAGCCACATGTATTTTCATTCGATTTCAGTTTTAATTTCAATATTATTAGATACAATTTAGAAAACACGGAAATTAAAAGAAATATATACAAAAACCGCCTTCAAAAACCTGTTTAAATATTTTTTTAAACATACTTCATAAATGTTGGAGTTTCTAGTCGCTTCCAGCTAAAGATAAATCAAATATAGTTCTGTCTCCTTAGAAGATCAAAATATATATTTAATTCAATATTTATCGTTTTATGTTTATGTCTATATATTCTTTTGTCCTGCTTTAGTTTCTTCACGTCTTAGTTTCTTCGCTTCAGACTTCAAAAACAACTAACCAGTTGTTTTTGAAGTCACTTTAAAAAAAATTAAATGGGTTTTTAAAGGCAGTGTTTATTTTCTTTTCATTTTTAACACGCTTTTGACGTGACAACGTCTTATAAATTGGTTTGCCGGGTGACACTTCAAGAAACTGTGTTACGCTCCGCTCACGTTATGCGCTCACAATGAGAGCGAGGAGGCACGCGTCCCTCCACTCGGGCATGGTTAGCCCGCCTAAGAGAGAGAGAGAGAGACACAAAGTGGAAAGGCACGCGTCCCTTCCACTCGAGCATAGTTAGCCCGCCTAAGAGCGAGAGAGACAGAGACGCAAATGTATTGCAAGTTATTGTATGTATATTTGTATATAAAACGTATGTAGTGTAAAGGTAAAATAAAATTTTGTTAATATGAAATTCAGTGCGAGATTCTTTTGTATAAATTAATGTTTTAAATATAATTCTTTGTATAAATAAATGTTTTAAATTGTTACTATTATTTCATCCTTCTTCCTACTATACGAATGAATATTCACATTAAAATGATTTTACCACTCAAAGTCGTTGTCACGTAAAACTTTCGCCCGTATACCGACTTTACAGGCAACCAATTTTTTTATAAGCTTATGTTGTATCTAACCATGTATGTATGTATGTATGTATGTAATGGAATCTTTGAGCTTAATTTTCATCGATTTTCAGAAATCTAATTAATTTGAAACTTTGCGTACGTATCAAGGAGCAATGACAATACAATAATTGTATAAGTTTATCTTCTTATCCTGATCAGGATCGACAGGATCGAATAATTTCGTCACGTATCGTCTGCGTGAGAGCAAATGGATTATTACTGTTACTAAATTCTATTACTGTTTTGTCATAGAATTTAGAAACAGTAATAAGCATTATTAATAATTCAACTATTGTTGTATTGTTAAAAATTACAAATTTTTACCAATCAACCGAACTAAAAAGTGAAAAATAAATATAGTTTAAAAAAACTAAAAAAAAACTAAAAAACACGCTTTTAAAGCACATTAAACTAAAAAGTGAAAAATAATCCGTTGCTCTATATACGAAAAATGTAGCACAAAGCGCCCCACGCTTTTTCCACAATAATACTAGTATTTTATGTCATTGTTCATTATTTTTTTGAGTTCATATTAAGGATTTTTTTTCACTTTTTAGTTTAATGTGCTTTAAAAGCGTGTTTTTTTAGTTTTTTTAAACTATATTTTTCAATTACGTTCCTTTGTGCATGTGAATTAAGCCATGGTCAATGAAGTTGACTAGGCATCTCCTTTACTCTTGTAGTGAGCAAGTGGAAAATCAGTTCCGATTATGAATTTATTACTCATGCCAGATATTCCAGGGTCTTTACATTCTTAATTAGAGTGAAATTACCGAATTATGCTTATCAAATTATTCTTATTCTTTATAATATAAAAGTTCTACAATTTATATAAATCAAATTTCCATTCGTTTCCACATTGAATCAGTTCGCCCTATTTCTACTGTTACCGCTAAAGGGTTCAGATGTGTTTTTGCTTAAGTTGTCACGTTGGAATTATATTAATGGAAAAATATATAGATAGATTAATAAGTAAGTAATTATAATTGTGTGTAGTAAGTTTTGCTAACAGCGATTGAAGAGTAATTTCTGGCGATAAATCGCAGTATTATCTCCTAACTCCTAACCACTAAAGAGTGCTGTAGCTTTCATCATCAGCTTAGCAGCATGAGATGATGACTACCATACCTAAAAACTTGAATAATCATAAAAAGAATTCAAACACACTATACTTGCCTATGATATTTGAGGGTATCCCTCGATTTACCTGAGATTGTATCATCAGATCCTGAGTTGACGGAACCATCTCGGGTTTCTCGAAGAAAAGAAAAATTTTCGGAATCAGTCCACAATTGACGAAATCATAGCTGAACATTCATAAAAAAAAGTAGAGACGAGCATAAAACGTCACGTCAAACGTCATAAAACGAGCATAAAACGTTTTTTGAAATCACTTATAACCATAGTAGATCTCATGACAATTAAGAAAAAAGGCGAGGTTGCATGGTTTAATTTGAAAGTACCGGCGCCTACCTTCCATATTCGCACTTGTTGTCGTTAAGGAGTTCTATAAGAAGTACCTACCTAGTCTCGGATTATCATAAACCTACCAAGATTTCAATCACTAAACATTTTTTTCACTTCGATTTTCCGGGGTTCCCCGTTATATCTTAGGAATTCAAGGTCCAATGTCAATAAATCCAAAATGGGACCCTCTTGAAAATATTTTCTTTGCAACAATTTTTTTTTAATAAGTTTTACTGGCATAGCTTTAAAATTGAGTTTTAAAGACTAGTTACCATATTAAATTATCAATCAATATTTTTCCTCTCGGTAAATAGCTCATGTGTTATTTATGCCATTATATACTTTAGTAGCAAAAATAACGTGGTTTTGGTATTACTCTTAGATTTACTGTGGATATACCTAATGGAAAAAATAATTATATAATGGGACAAAAAGTTTAATATTATTAAAATCTGTTCTTGCACTGATACAGCAAATATTATCCTATGACGTACAATATTTTTTTAGGTTATACATCTGTAGGTATTTAATTATGGGACAGTACGCCATCTTGAAATTATGTTCCATACAAATTATGCTTCGTATCATTAACGCATCATTAACGTTTCCACATCACTTTATCTCTTTCTGTCCATAAAATATAGAAGTAATTCTTGGTAAAAAGCAAAAGTAATCCGTTGCTAAAACTGATCTTTTCTTTAAAGTGCATTTCAGATCGAACGTACGTAAATGGCTGACTAATTTTTCAACGTGAAAAAACTTCAAATTCCAACTACGCGATTCACATTTCCTTACACTTCCTTCCTTCCTTCATTTCATTCATATGTAGTACGTTTTAAAGCCGACAGTGAAGGTATTTAACTGTTTTTTGTAGGCATTTATCTTTTTGGTAGGTTTTCGCAGAGAAATTACTGAACCTGAAAATTACTGTATGGAAATCGATAGGTGTAGGCTCTTAGGGGTAACATTGCAGGGATAAATTTGATCTTTCAAAAAATTGTTACCTTCTACATGGGGAAAGTATTCCATTATATATCGCATTGTATGCGAATGGACACAAAAAATGTATTAACATTTACCACAAAATATGCTTTAGATGTTGTACGAAAGTAAAATTGTATAAAACTTGTATTACAACACCAACGAAGACGACATTTAAATCAAGATATATTAACAGATTTCGGTTTTATATATTAATACTAATCCCGCTTTTGTAAAAGCGGGACTGGGATTAATATATAAAGTATAGACTCGGTAATCCTTCAAAGGGCTGACCACGTGACATAGAAATCCGTGGCTCTCATGACGGCAGGCCCGCCGACCTCTGACGTTAGTCGTTCAGGGTTGCCGAGTAGCGAAGCCCGTTAGGGCACGGTTCCGAATGGTTGTCAAAATAGCATAGCTGTCTCGATGATAAGCCTTCCGATCGAGGACAAATATTCTAATCCGGGTCGTCTCAATTTAATTGGTCTAAAATAGAACCGTTTGATTGGTCACTCTTTGAAGAACGATCCGAAATTGCGGAAAATGGTATAAAAGCGCAGCTGTATGCTGCGTCAAATCCTGTATTACTCTGCACTCTTGCACTGCATTCCTTGCAATGCAGTCCACAGTTTGCAATAGCACATTGCATATGTGTTGACATATCGGAGGTGAAACTCTGCACCTCAATAGACACCTAGTGTACAGAGGTATCATTTCGAAGACCTAAGTTGGCGAAGTGCCGTTCCTGTAAATAGTCAGCCGATCAGCAAACAACAAAAACGGGCCGTTAAGTGTTCCATTCGCGTGCGCCTGATCCGTTACAATACCAATCCTAATTTTTTTCCCTATGCAAGCGGAATACGATGCCGCAAAGCCAGTACCTAATGCCTATGATAAGATGCGGCTTATGTCGAAGTGGAGAAGATCGTCACTGGGCACATTACACCACGGTATCGATCCAATAATTAACATGAAGAAGAAAGAAAAGGATTTCATTCACAAAAAAGAAAACTCATCGTCTATGACTGTAGGGACATAACGCACATTCTTAGTATCCATACGTTCCTCGATGTTAAAAAAAAAAACCGGCTCGATCCAAAAAAAATTAATCAGCCACGATCTTAACCAGTACATGAATGAAAGCCCGTAACGCGTGTGCCCGCGTAAGTGGGCCGAGAGCTGCGCGCGCGCGGCGGGTTTTGACAAATCGTTATTGATACGTCGTGATATATCGAGGGAACCTGTCCCGGACGGTAGTCTATGTTACACCATTGATTTATGGACTATACTGTCACTGGACCGCCGTTGGATTGTTATTGACAATTTTTCTATGCATTCTCGATGACCGGTCCATGGAAGATGTGCCAGATCCGTTAGCGGTACGGAGAGATATATTATCTACAGACGGTGTCCAACACAGTGGCGTCAGTAGCATCATGGATTAATGGAATGCTACTGGATAACACCATAGATTAATGGAATCCAATACCCCCGGATTATTATTCCATTAAAAACATTGCTTTACATCACTTACTTATATAGGTGCGTTATCTGTACTCTAACTGTATCCATGAATGTTGTCCGCAATGGATACATTTACCGAAGTGAAATAACGCACTCTACCTTCGGTAAAGCTAAATGCAATTGTGGTGTCTTCTTCCGTTGTTGTTTCGTGAGTGATCGTTTTATGATAACATGGCCGCCAATGTCTATGGTAAAAATATATTCATACATCACATTTAATGAGGTAACTAAGTTTGTCCTGAACGATTATATTACGTTGATTTGTTGAATTAGAGCTTCATTGGGTTGGTATTGGATTAAAATTGATTCAAGATTGATATTAGCGTAAAAGTTGCCTATTTGTAATGAATACATCTTGATTCATAACGAACAATTGTCGACAGACAATAATAATCCACTACTTAAGCTACTAGACTTACATCTGTTTATAATGTAATAAAAGAACTTTGACGTAGGAGAAGAACTTATACCAGAAGTGAGAAATACCATACATTTTAATTCATGTAATCAGTACAAACAAAAAGAAGGATTGAAAATAAATATTACTATATAAATATATATAGATGTAAGGACAGGTTTATCGAATACACTAGTATGAAACTCGGTCACCGGTGTTGATTAGCACCAACGCTGCTCAGTAGCAAATTCTTCAAAACAAACAAAAATCAAAGGTCAATCGTCGTTCTCGATGACAAAGCACTCATTCGCATGACGAGGAAACGCATTTCGTCGTATTATACGTTACGTGAAGTTTGACAACTGTCAATTTTTTAGGCGCCTAAATAGATAATTCGAAAGTATAAAAAAAAATCATAACTATAACGTCTTACAGAAGACAACAAATTCAAAAGATTCTAAAATACAATCTATAACCGAGATAGAAACATAAAGATGGTAACACTCTACAGATACGTAAAGATGGTAACACTCTACAGATACGTAAAGATGGTAACACTGCCGGCGTATCCGCGAATTATAAGCAAGCACCTAGAACTCGGGCAGCCGGGCTTTCGAGTTTGCCGTGGGAAATCCGACAACTTCCCACGGGAAAAAGTTGCTATCTTCATTTCCAACAATAATAAGACAAGTAATACGTATAACGACACCTATAGTTCACGCCTTGCAGCGCCGTCTGTTGATGAGAAGGCAACGTTTAGATTTTTTTTTTATCTCGTTTATTTCAGGGAAGACACCCATACAGATAAGCTCGAATCGAAATCCTTGGGGTCCTTTCCGACAATACCCATGTGAATTGTCCATGCACACGATAACCATGTACGAGCACACGAGTTGTACTCTCAAAGCGCCAAGTTCACGAAATGAATTACTAATCCACGAGAACGCGTCCATGAGACCCGTCGCCCAACATTGGCTTTCTAATTTGCGCTTGTCGTCCAATGATTAAACGAGAAAATGAAACAGACGGTCGTGCGGTTACCGCTTCGTTATACGTTTGTTGTGTTAAGTTTTATTGTTGTTTATTTATCGATTAATACAAATGTAACGCAGATGGACCGCTTATTAGTGATGCCTCTGTTGGCGTGAGAGTAGAAGTCCGATTTCGGATTTAAATTCGATTGAACTCGGTTTACTTAAATACTTTTAAGCTTACTAAGATAGCGTATGAATACAATAATTTGAAAACCTAAAGATCCATAGAACCACTAAAGTGTAATATAGTTTACGACAAACCGAAAGTTTCTAATAAATATCAAAGTTACCGTGCTACTTTATAAATGATAGTTTATAAATACGTTCAAATTTTCAGTAGTGATGAATACAAAATTTTGAATCCATTAAAAATCTTTATTTTAAAACGCCATTCCAAAATTACTTTCTATGCTAAGGGACCAAATATTCATACCCAGGTTGTTTCCAATAAGACTAATAACACTGAAGACTTCTGAAACAGGCTATTTATCGTGATAAAAAATTAGAGGTATTAAGGGATGTATATTATTTTATTGCTCTAATACTAAGATATCAACCCAAATATTCTATAATGTGGGTGCCTCGTAATGATCCGGTCGTCGTTCAACGATCAGATGATGATGACTCGTCATCATTCATCGGTGAGGTGATGATAACCCGGTTATCACTTAGTGAACGGATGATGGTAGCCTGTCAACGTTCAACGGTAATGAATAATGAACAATGATTAACAAGCACGTGATTATTGTTTTCTTCCATTTAGTAAGTTAATCAAAAGGTTATGATAATTTCGAATTTTTCATGTATTCATGTACTCTTTTTCATGTACTCTTACATTTTTTTTTTCTTTATTTTATAACATTGTAAAAGAGCAAACAAGCACACAGTCACAAAACAGTTGGTGATCACTGTCGCCCACAGACATTCGCGACCCTAAAGGAGTCATTAGTACGTTCCCAGTTTTCTAGAAACGAATTTCACTTTACTCTCCGTATGATAACGAAACTGTATGCTTTTGGATACATCGAGCCTAAGGCTTCCGTTACTTGGTGTGGCATTAATGGAAAGGCTTTCAAAAAAAGATTTAATAGCACAAGAGAATTTTGGCGTTAAACGCTCAAAGTTGTGTCTTTCTCGAATTAAACTGGACAAGGTGGAATCTAGGTACCTCATTCCGAGACTTGCGTTAAGGATCACTAGATTTCAATCGTTCGTCACTTCAATCCAGAGTGATATTAGTGTGGCCAGAATAGTAAGTCCACTGTATGTTAATCCTCATATCAACGACCAGGGGCAGGCATAGAGATTCAGACAGGGTATGCAAAGCTAAAAAAACCTTACTATCTTCAGTACTCTTTCGGTTGGTGGTCCACCGACGCGACGTTAAGTGCCCTTGTACCTTGCATAACCGAAACGATGCTGAAACTGGTAAGTTTTTTTTAGCTTTGTATACCCTGTCTGAATCTCTATGCACGCCCTTGACAATAAGCGTTATCGATTTTCGGTAAATCAGTGGTATGCACAATGCCCAAAGTCCAGGATAGGAGACAGCCTCGAGGGACGCCGGCGTTCACGAACTCGGAACCTAAAAACGAACCGTCAGTTATAACCTCACCGTTCCGTTCATTTGAAGCCCGTAATAAAAAGCTCTAACAAAAGGGCTTTGTGCCAAATCCTACCAAAAGCCTTCGCCATGTCCAAAATCACACGCAAAGGTTCCATTCGCTCTCGACTGCCTCCGCCCAACAGTGGATCAATGAAATATGATCGCCAGTTGAACGGCCACTACGGAAACCGTGTCGCAGTCTTCCAGCGGGTCTAGCATGACGCCTTTCTATAGGACTAACTCTTTCGCTTATTATATTAACGCGAAAAGGGTAGCCAAATAGACTCTTGTATAGGGCATCGTGCTAAGCCCGCAGGAGCCTGGAAGTATATCGAAAGGATGCGAGTAACGAAATATCCGCTCCGGACCTGTACCAATCCAGCAAGAGTATATATTTTAAGAACAATGAGAGATATTCCATCAAAAGCGCATGACTTGCGGATGTCAAGGGAGAGAAACATCTGTATGAAAGATTCTGCCGAAATGCATTTACACATCTGTATAGATTGTTTGTTTATGATTTCTGACAAAGATCAGCCACATAGATAGGACTTTCTAGTCTTCATAGAAAATCATGGTAAAGATGTTTAGGATTGTATTATGTAATTTAAACGATTGATAAAAAATTGTTTTGCAGTAAATACAGTCCTAATTGTGAATGTACATGGATGTTTTTTTATAGATTTTGTGATATAGTAGTATATATAGTTCTCATACAATTAAAATAGTATATCCTCTGTGTATATGTATACACACACACACACACACACACACACACACACACACACACACATGTATGTATGTATATACATATGTGTATATATATTATATATATATATATATATATATATATATATATATATGTATATATATTCACGCAAAAATATTATTCATGGTATTTGATAGAAATATCACGTTAACTATATATACACTGAAAACAAAACCTATATAGTAAAATAAACTGTAACATGTATACAGACAGAAGGATGGACGGATACAATACATACATCGCGCGCGTACAGACGAACACACGCACGCGATGAATTGACACTAAAATTATTCCAATAGGATTAAAATGCCCCAATTTGAATTCGTAATACCAAAAAGAACTAATTTGCAAACAAAAATCCAGTGTTGATAGTTCTATCTGCCTGATTGACGCAGTGGTAGTGACCCTACCTGTTGCGCTGGGGTCATGGGTTCGATTCCCGCACAAGACAAACATTTATTTATTTGATTAAAAAATAATGTTATAAATAAAGTAAACATTTAAATGTTCTGTTTAGTGATCCAAAGTTTTCAATAGAAAAGAGCATATAAAACAAACTTGAATTTCTACACAGTTGTTATAAAAATTAAAATAAATATTATTTTTATCAAAAAATTGTACTGTTTATTTATCTTTTCTGAAATCAAATATCTCTTTTACTTCTAAAGAATATTGGCAACCCTACCAAGAGCTCGTTATTTTAAACTGCAATTCGCGCTTAATGTTTGGTTTTTTTTTAGTTTTTCGCACATTTTTTTTTGTATACAATGAAATGATAATAGGAAGTGAAACGACAAATTTCATTTTCATATTGAAACCTAGCGAACCCTGGCAACACTTTAAACTATCCGTCACGGCAATTTATATACTTATCCGTTATTCATTTTCCATAAATTTAAATACCTAAATCATTGATGGACATTTTATCGCGTAGGTTGTATGAATTTAGTTCATTCAATAGAATGTTTCAGTACACTCGAACTAGGTGGTTGTGATTCCCTTTTCCTTTATGGATAGAAATATCAAGTGCAATACAAACGCGCGCTTGGAAGGTTTCGCAAATGTGATATTTAAAATGAAGCAAATGGGATCTTACAAGTTACAGTAGCTTACAAATTTTAGTTGTTAGAAGGATTTTAAAAATATACAGATTTTCTTCGAATATGTGATTTTGCATTTTTATTTTATTGTGCTTTCTTGACGTATTAGAATCATACATTCTACGTCTATCCGACTATAAATAAATAGATTCTATATCCAGATAAAGTATTTTCAAGACATATAAATACATATATATATATATATATATATATATATATATATATATATATATATATATATATTTCCAATTTCATTCATAGGTCTGCTGTCTGACCATTTCCGTTCACTCGTTATTAATCATGATAAACATTTCATTATTATATTTTGACAGTTTAACCCCCCACTTTATGGGGTGCCGCTAACAAACCGATCTACATAAAAACTCGATTTGAAGTAATTGATGCGCTATTTCCTCCTAAGAGCTACATTCTGATGCATTCACCTGAAATTGAAATACATTCGGTAAGTGATTCTGTAAGTTTTTTCATCTTAATATTTTAGTCGTCGGTTTAGAAAACGGCGAAGCAGACAAACAGCCGTTTAGTTACGTATGGATTTTCGACGATATCGTCTATCGATAGTTTGTATCGAAATAAAAATAATAATAATAACAAACGAATGAGACTCGCAATCGGCACGTCGATGTATCGACTAGGCCGCGCTGATCCGACAACCGGTCGAGATTGCATCTGGGCCGGCGCAGGCCGCCCGCCGCGGATGTCTCGCGGGCGTTTCGTCACAAACCGGAGTGCCTTCGGGACGGAGCCGTATGGCTCCACTAGTCCTCTGCGGTTGCGTAACGGTGTCTCGTACGATTTGGCAAAAAGGCTAACAGCGCGTCCGAGTCGCGTTAGCTAGCGTTCCGTAGGTACAGTATTTATATGCAGAAGGATCTTCGCTATTCAATACACGGCCCTGCAGCTTGTGCAATTCAGTCGGTCAACGGCTGTTTGTAACCCTTACAACACCCCGCGCAGAGGGGTGTTGTAAGTCTGATGTGCGTGTCTGTGTGTTTGTCTGTGGCATCGTAGCTATTGAAAGGTTGAATAGATCGTCATTTAGTATTTTTTGGTTCGAAAATGCTCGAGAGTGTTTTTAGCCATGATTCGAGAAAATCTTTTCAGCCGTTACAAAAATTGTTATCGACCCTTTTCTAGTCGGTAAAAAGATGGAAGAATCTTCCACGGGTAGGATCGAGTCGAAATTCGGTGTCCTGTTACTTGCTTCAATGACATTAGAACACAGTAACTCTGAACTGATGCTGCAGCATCACCTACTACTTTATGTTACACCTTCTAAAATATATTGTAAACTTTTTCAAACTTTACGGAGTTCTCTTAGAGATAGATTAGCGCGACGACAGCCCCGATTACAAAAACGAGTTGTGATCCAGTTCTAAGTTTCAACTCTTCGTATCCGGTAGTTTCTAAAAGAAATCGACTGCGACATACGTCCGGGACATCGAGGACAAAATTGTTCCATTTTAAAATTACCTCGATTATAGATATAGTTTAAACTAAAATAATTAAAATAGCGATAAGCATTTAGTTGAACTCGATTAATCCAATTATATGTTTCTTAGTACAACTTAACACGTGTAAAACGCCCAAATAATTTAAGGCGATGTTTATATTCAAAGACTAGGAACTTTATGTCTTACAAGTTTAGATTTGCACTTGGTTTTTTCCGAAAAGACGATCACTAATGCCCTCATAATAAAGGGTACTGCATTACGGGAAAAGCTCGTGTTCACAGTGAGTGTGTACATGGTGTCATATTGTCGAGGATAAGTGAGAGCACACAATAAGTAAAGTCCAATGAATAATCCAAATAATTAACATCAAAATAATAAAAAAGAAATGCGGGACAGTAATAAATCGGAAGACACACGAACCTAAAAAACCATCCAAATTACATTCCAACTTATATGGACTTGATGAAAAATCTCATTTGAAACTCATTAGTTATTTTAAGAGTATACGCAACGCGTGCCCACTGTTATTTTGATTAAGTTGTTTACTTTTCTTCTTTAGATTCATGGGGCTTTGTCCACACCAGTTAGAAGCTGTCTGCGGTATCTCATTCACGTATTCTCATTCCAAACAATCTATATATTGGAGTTTATGCCAGAATCTATTTTCATATATAACTCGCGGTATTATACATAACGCGATCGCATACACAGCACGCAAATCAGATAGTAAGCTAAATCGAATGTTAACAAAAAGTGAAGTCGTTACGTTGCCGCTCCGCACAACATATTCGCTTATCTTATACTGCACGCGTGTATATTTCATCCATTGCTGATTTATAGATGTTTCACTGTTAACGCAGATGAGTTAAGCTTTCGATGTATATTATGTAAAAGATTATTATCATTATTGCAAATGATTTAATGTAGTTTCACAGTGTAAAAAAAAATATTATGCAACATGATTTATGCAATATATTACATCAAATCGATAAAAATAAATATGAATAAAAATATGTACTATGTACATGCCTTCAGTGTTATAAGAGAAGCGTTCATTTATCCCCTTTGTCTATTTTATATATTCCAAGGTATTTCATTAATACGTTTTTATTTATTTTATATATTTTATCCTTGATAATAAATGAAATATATTCTTAAGTAATAAAACCCAGTCAAGAGTCGGAGCTTACTTGCACCACTTATTTTTACTTCGTAGATTTTCTACAAATTGTTTACCCACTTTAAGGTATTTTTAAAGTATATATTCAAAGGGTGTCAACCGGGACCCCGTTATTAAGCCTCCACCGCCTGTCCGTTCGTCTATCGCCTATTTAATAGGCTATGTATCTTTTAAACCATAATAGACAGCCAGTTCAATTTTCAAGGCATAGGTATTGTAACAAAGCGCTCGCCAATGAAGAAGACACTTCGAGATTTTCATAATTGACGTTTTTAACTCCACGTTCAAGTGGACGACAGAATAAGAATTTGTAAAACAGACAAGAGAAAGTAGAGATAATATGTGTGAAACACGTCAGGATGTTTGTCTAACAAAAACCTCGAACAGCATAATTTTTTTAGCAAACCCATAATATATTTCGCCATATTTACATTCTAATTCTAGCGATACTACACATACATAATACGGTCGCGGCGATTACAAATTATTATTTAACTAACACAAGTGCATAAACCCAGAAACATATCTCTTTTTTTTTTGGTAGTCGTGTGAAAAAGTCCACGCGTTTGACGGGCCATTAAATGTGCTACATTCGACCACGCCATTGGCATAGTTATGACGAATTAGTACTTTTTCGCGTGTATTTTATGCCATACCTATCAAAACGATGCCGATTTCAGTGAGCGGCCGTGCGCAGGCGCGGACGTCTGCTGTCATCTCGATACAATGCGACCAGGAGCTATCTTAAGGAGCTGCAACCCCATAACAATTCGAATACTGTTCGACATACCCTTAACATTTTCGCATGGAATATTCGAGATAAACACTTTATTACACTTGCAAATTGAAGTTCTTTTTCCATAAAAATATATAAAGGTACAGTCTTCACTGTTGATTATGAAATAGTCTACTGCCGTATATTTATCCTTCCCTGACAGCTTATGCCCTAAATCGTCATCTTAAACCGAAGGGTCAACAATCACATCAGACCTCCATATGCTGTGACTCCGGAGTCAGTCAGTGATTTAGATATTTTCAATATATCCCCTGAAAATGGTCCTTTTGTCGTCGGCCTGCGAATATAGTGCTGTCTAACTGCGGTTTACTCGCCTTTAATGAAGCTCAGAAACAAAGATTGGGTTGAGTGATTGACATAAAAAATCACAAAAACATATGTGTGAATTTGGAAACGAGGATTTAAACAACAAAATTGGGCCTTATTAGATAGTTTTTTTTTTTTCAGCAATTTTATGTCTCACAAGATTTCTTTGCGTAAAGATATGCAGTTTTATGAAAATGTAAACAACAAAGCCGGCAACGGACGATATTTTTCGATAGACTAGATTATATCCAAAAATTAACCCAACAGTTAATGTTATTACATCACGAACATGAGCACACAACGAGCCCTGTATGAGAACGTCAAACGACTTGGAATCAATGCTTTTATTTATTTATTTTCTATTTAAATAGACAAAGAAAAACATAAATAGAAAGCTAATAGTTATAGAATACTCACCACATACACGATTTACCAAATAATACAATATGAAATATCTATAAAGTATTCCTACGTAGGTAGAGAACATCGCCGGGTGCAAGAGTGTATTGCGAAGATCGGAATCCATGTCAGGGCACTCTGTAGAGAAATTTAACTAATGCAAGTATTAAACTTGTATTTTTAACTAATACATTAAAAACTAATAAATTTGTTCGCGTCGATGTTATTTTTATATGGACTGTAAGAAAAATAATAAAAAAATTAACTTTCCACTTTGTAAGTTTCGAAGTTCGAAGGCGAGACGAGTTCGAAGGCGGACCAGAGAAAAAAAGATATGTATTTAGCAGCTGTAGACGGTAAAAAAAATAAATATAGGTTTATTTTTGAGAATCAAATAAATATTTGATCTATTTCTATCAAGTGTGTCGGTACTTCTCCGTGATATCCAAAATGTTACAAGTGGATGTCACACGCGGCGATTGTCCCATTAGTGGTAAAAAAATTAGGAATTGAATTAAATTGAAGTTATTACCCAACAGTTTACACAATAAAGAACATCAATAACATCAATTTTAAAATCAAATGTAAAAAAATAGGAAATATATTTTTTTGTCATTGATATCGTTATTGGTATCATTTAAAATTGATATTTTAATAATATGAAGCGTGATAGTCGATTACTTAAATAAAATCGGCACAAATTAATTTAAATAAGTGTAAATAATATTGAAAATTATTTAATTTATAGTAATAAAAATATCTATTTAGATATTAATAGTCAATAATAATTGTCTTAACATATTTTGACATTACTTAATGTAATTAAGGTTAGACTTGTTTTATTTTATGTTTTTTCTCTTAATAACTGATCTTGGCTAATTTACGAACTAAACCAAATGTATGCTTTATATTCTAAAAGCGTGAAAACATTTTTAAATATTTTATTTTTGTAAACTATAATGACATTTTTAAAATATACCGTTGTAATGTCTAAATCGTCGGTTTTAGTTCTCAATTTAATTGGCGCTGTCGTCGCAAACCGTACAATAACACTAGCATTTTTACTAAACGAGAACAAAACCAGCAATGTATTACGAACGAACGGACACTCGCATACAGATAGATATATGTCGATAAATGAAATAATGAATTTCAAAAAAATCGCTATTAATCACTAATAGCGAGAGTTTTATGAAGCCTTTAAGCGCAGACGTCACCCCTTCCCGCCGGCCGCCACCGGTCGGCACTGGAACATAAATTCCTCAAAGGGCTAAATAAAAATAAAACCGTAAAGGACCCCTTTTAAAAGAGCTACCGAACTATAATTTATGGAAGTGGACGCCGCTCGGGTGCTGCGCCGACCGCGACGGCGGGCAAAAGGAAAACGAAGCGAAGGAGAAGGAAATAGCAGGAGGAGGAGATGAGGAAAAAAAAGGCAGAGACGCACACGGGCGGCCGGGCCGCGGAACGGTGAAATTGGAAATAATTTCGCGATAGCATCGCGGGGCCGGTGCCTTTCGGTTTACGCTTTTGCGTATACGTTTGTTTCGTTTAGTTTTATTTCTGCCTTCGCCACGTTCGGATCCTTGAAGAGAGCACACGTCTTAGGCTCCCGACGGCGCAGTCCGTTCGTTGCGCGGGACGGCTCAAGGTGCGCGCGTTCGACCGATTTACATCTCGCTAGCTGCCGTCCGCCGCTCCGCCCGCGTGGACATACAATGAATTCGTACATCGGACGCCGTGTCAGCGACGATCTCGCTGCCGGTGCTGCCCTTTAAAGATCTAATGCTTTGAGAGTACGACGTGATTTACAACCATACAGGTACGAAATTCTAAAAATAGTTTCCTGTGTAAAATTACAGTTCCTATTTTAAAACAGATTTTCATATAATTCGACTTTTAAGCGTTGTATCCGAAGATGAAAATGTCCTATTTTTAACCGACTCCAAAATTAAAAATGCGGAGGTTCTCAATTCGTCTGCATTTTTTTTTTGATAGACCTTCAGTAACACACTTATGTAGACTGCATTCAATGCCGTGCAGTCGTTTTTGCGTGATGCGTGATCAAATAAACATACAGACAGAAATCAAAAAATAATAATTTTCGATTCTATTGCATTTACACCTCCCATATAAGTTTTTCACAAATATTTCCCAAATACAAACATTGGTCAGTTACACATTTATTATATGCAAGCATAGATTATTTTCTAGATAAAATAAAATACCATCATAAATAATAATCTATAAGGTGCCTGCTCATTTCACTCCACAACATAACTTAATCAATCTACTATCATGTATGCATACTACACTATAAAAAGCCCTTAACTATAAATACAGCCATAAAGATCATGTCTGTAAATGCAAACTCGGCCACAGAATCGAATATTTTGAACTGCGTAAACATCGAATTCGGCCCATCTCCTACGTCACGGTTCTTCATGCCGAAGGTGCCTACGGAACCTTAAAAAAAAACGATGTCTTTTTGAAAAGCGTTCCTAGCGCAGCGTTGCATACAGATTGCGAGCGCCGCACTTGTGATCGTTTTCAATGTCATTCAATCTTACATTAAATCGATGTATTATCTGTCAATTGTGTAATGTTTTTTTTAATTCAAAAGTTTGTGGGTATTTTTTTTCTAATTAGGGAAAAGTTTGGGAAACCATTATTATATACCGAATTTCCTTCAGGAGATGCGTTAACTACTGAATCGAGTCCTATGTCTATTTCCTATAAAAGGTCCCCGTAAGAACGTGCAAAATATGAGATTTTATTCAGAGAAATGTTTTGTGAAACTCGCCGTTTGATGTTATACCAACTAGGGGCACTTATGCATGGTGATCCCTTTTTTTTTGCACCCATGAAAGAACTGGTGTTTAGATGCACAGACGCCGATGACATGGGCAGGAGAAGTGCACCCTGATAGATACCTGATGTGCGCTCTATTGATGCGGGCGTGCAGCTTTAAGAGCTGTGTGCACACACGAAATCCCAGAAACGAATTTACGTAAATCTTCGACATCTTCAGGACGTCGCTTTTTGTAAATAATATAATGTACGTAATTCTAAAGCACATTACATTAGAATCGCGTCACATGGTTACTGCACATTCCCTATCGTAACTGTACTAGTGACCGTCCACAGCTTCGCGTGCGCGGGCATGATATAGATTTCGCCTCATGTGGTTATAAATCAGCGAGTTAAACATCGATATCCATTCTGACACACAAATCGTTGTCATCGGCCTAAATATAATTCCTAATGTCGATCGACATTCTTGTGCCAGTCTGACTTCTGAATACTATATACAATACTCTACCACCCTCCTGATTGGATTTCTGCAATCATAGAAAATAATTTTCCCAAGGGTTATAATCACTTCAATACTCTCTGTGTTGTGAAAATTTCCGACTTCTAATAATGGAATAAAACTTTATGAAGCACTATACAAGTATTATAAGCTTGAACATTGAACATAATTATAGTCTGAACGCAAATCTCTAATCTGATCTTAAAATCCAATAAAAAGGGAGGCAAAACCTGCATGCGCTGGTGTAGAACTTTCTACACGTAAATCCGAATCACACTTTCCGCCCATAGTTTGTTTTCATTGAAGATCCAAAACGTCAATTGTCGCGGAACCCTTCAGTGCTAGTCCAACTCGCACTTGGCCGGTTTTTTTTTTATATTACACAATGACTACGATAGTTGTAAAAAAGTTATAACGCTTCCGAAGGGATTCGTGTTTATTGTGTCCCCTGTAAGACCTATACAAACGAAGATGTGTCCACAAAGCATAGGTTACTAGCAGTTTTTATACAAATACTGCATAGGACATCCGAAAGGGCTACATACAGAACAAGAATAATACCCGAGAGGAATTCTCGAAACCGGCAATTGGAATAGTTTTCTGTTATTTTGGCGTATAGGTGCGCGTGAGTTTTTTTTTTGTTTTTTCTCTCCGTCCTTATAGCTCACGACCCGCGGCGTCCTAACGGGACCCGCCGCGACACATAACTCAGAAGGTTCGACTGGGTGAATTTTTTCTCTTCTTATTTTGTTCTGACCTCATACCTGGCCGCGATGCGGTCGTGAATTTTAAAATGCCCAAAACGCAAAGGAGGAGACGCGCTAGACGCTGGGCTGTGTAATGAAAACGGGCGCGTACATATCTGTACGGAATACGGCCACTACTTGGTGTTTAACTTCTGAACTTCTAGAAGTAACCTATCGTCAGCTAATTGAACACATGCCAAAAAATATCCACTTTTAAGATCGCAAAGTTGTTACAGTACTTTTGAATGTTTCGGGTTGTTCATTCGATGTATTCCAATATTTACTGGATCGATTTGAAAATTACATCCATTCCTGTATATATATTTATGCGAGTGTATTAATATAATTGTTATAAGAAACATAAACACATTCTTATAATTATATAAATTAGGTCGGGAGAAAGGTTTTTTCGCATTTTATATACAGATTATTGATAAAATTTATTACATTTTATTTAAATTTAATTATAATACTATATGTATGTATATATGTCATTTTTTAACAACTTAGTAGAAAGTTTGGGACTTCTGACCGAAAATTGCGACAAGTAGTTTTGACTGTCATCTCTTGATGTTAACCTAAGGCCACCCAAAAAAATCTGAAGAGACCGAAACAGGAAAAAATCTGAGAGTGCAAGGTCAGGGCTATATGGTGAATGCATTAACACCAACATTTTCTGCGTGGCCAAAGATGTGTGTGGTCTGGCGGTATCATGGTGAAGAACCACACCCTTTCTGTTGATCGATTCCGGCTGTTTTTTCTCTACTTTTTGCTTGAGTCTCATCAGCTGTTCCTAGTAGAGCTCCATTGATGATTATGCTCATAATGAATAATGCCTTTCTAATTTCACCATACACATAGCATCAACTTATCATAGTTGATCTGAATTTCGCTATAGTCTATGGGGCTTCCTTGTCTTTTGACCATGATGTTTTTCGCACTTTTTTGTCTAGGTAATCCATTTTCCATCACCAGCGATCAATCTTTTCAAAACGGTTAGGTTTCATTACGTTCCAATGGAGAATCGCAAACGACTGATGCACGTTTCATTAGATTTCTTTCGGTGAGCTCATGCTGGACCCAAGTATCTAGCTTTTTTGTATATCCAGTTTTTTTCAGATGGATCAAAACTGCCTTTTGGTCAATCCCAAGCTTTTCAGCTATGTCGCAAGAGCTAGTATGCCGATCTTGTTCTATTTTATCAAAAATGGTATCAACTTCATCCGTAATAGGTCAACCAGAGCGAAATTCAACTGTGATATAAAAATTACCGGACTGAAAACGCTTGAACCAGTTTTGTGCGCCTCTTACCGACACTGTATTAGGTTCATAAATGTTACAAATTTTCCCTTTCTTGAAGTAAAACTTCAAAGTGTATCGAATTTCTACATTAGAATCACTCATTTTGATGGACAGAAAAAGAATAGAAAAATGGCGGGACACCATTTTTAATTTTTAGTTTTCTTTTTTTAATATGTCATCTATTTAATAATATCAAGACTAGCCAGATACAAACAGCACAACCAAAGATATTTTACTGTAACTTCTTACTTATAAAATAAGAAAGAGCTTTTTCCCCGACTGTCATGTTGCATTATAACATGACAGTCGTCGGTAACAGTGAAATGCGTTTTTTTTATATTTAAAGGACACCTTCGAAAAAAGGTTAATTTGAAAATTTACTCCGAAAACAAGGCGCATGCTCTCTTAGATCGAGAATGTTGAGGTTTAGATAAGAGACATCCAGCGGCGCAGTCTCAAAAACAAACCATTTTCTTTTGAAGATGACCAGAGTGGAGGCCAGTTCCCGAATTCAAGAACAGTCATAGACAACATTTCGCTTATATAGAGCGCAACGTGCATCTTGTTATAAAAATTGAAACACGAGGCGAGATTCGCTTACAAATCAAGACCCTCACGTTTTCGGTGTCGAGAAAAACTACAAATGCGAACCTAATGTGTATTTTCTTTTCGATCTATAAATTATTTGCTGTACATAGAAATCATTACAACAGCAGTCAACAATGAATCTGAACAGCAGTCAACAATGCATCTGTTTAACTGTCGTACATTATCTTGTTGATGTTGCCGGACGGTAGTGCTGCATGAAATAAGATGGCGGCAACCGTGATGTTGCGCCTGGTTTTTTGATCATTTCACCGCCGAAATGTACCCTCCCACAATCTTTTTACTCCGGTTCGTGGGGCTCGCTCCTCACGGCTTATTCACGGCGCGGCGGCGGCGCAGTGGTCGAGAGCGTGTCGCTTTCGGATTGATAGGTAACGTGTTCGATTTTGACCATGGACCAATGAGTTTCTAAACTGAGTCTTTAACACTCGTTCTGCGCCTCGTGGAGCACCCAGCCTTCGAGCCGTTAAGACTGTGACTACGTCGGTCCCGACTCGCCCTAGGCGAGCGTGGAAAGGCTAAAAAATGGTAATGAACTGCCTATAGTTTTTGTAAAATCAAGTTCTCATTTGACCATTGGAGATGTGTTGAGCATAAAAATACCCAATATCTCCAATGGTAGATATTGATATTATCTTTAGCAAGTATTTTGAATTACATGCAGTTCTATAACAAATTAAATGTATCATTTAAAAATAGACTAAAAAGTAAATCAAAATGATGATTTGCTAACAATATTTTTTGTTTCAGACTATTTCAGTACTTTTGTCGTTCTGGCAAACGACAGTGAATTTTATATAACTTCAGAGCCATAAGAAAATTTCTACTGATAGCTCTGTTTGTCCTAGTAGCCAATGGTTGCTAGCGTTCTTAAGAGATTGCTTTACATTTTAAAAGGTTTTTAAAACGTATATCACTTAAATTTATAAACGTAAGTAATAAACTAAATTTTTGTGTACATTTACGACCTTTAAGAACAACAGAGCATAGATAAAACTGTACCTAACATTCATGCCATACGTAAATATTTTTTAATTTTAATAGTAATTAAAAAAAAGCCCGATAGCGTAAGAACGAGAGAGAGAGAGAGAGAGAGAGAGAGAGAGAGAGAGAGAGAGAGAGAACGACTATTGGAAAATACGTAAGTACGAAAAGGACGAAAACACATTCCCTTATGTCATATGAAAGGCATGAGTTTTTAGTGTTTCTGTTTTAACGAACTAATTTCATCTTACGAAAAACATGAGAGGTTTAAATTTAAATCTTCGGTAGCGACACAAATGTGAATTTCTCACGCAGCAGCTTTTCGTATAATTCCGGTAGCGGTACCCGACAAAAACCGCTAAGTACATAATACTGGCCGCACTGATTACGTACAGCGTGGAACGAAATTACAATAGAAAAAAAAATTAAAAATATATAAACGTCAAGAATCTCGCGTATTTTTAAAAATGGAACCGGCCGATGATTCGCCTAATTAATAAACCAATCACGCGCGGTCACGCCGCGGCGCCGGCGGGGGGCGGCCGCGGGCGCGGGGGATGAAGGCATCGATGTTCGTATCCCGTGATATTTTTTACTGGACTTTAGAGCGGTGCTGTGTCGCTTATAATTGGCTTCACGGCTCAAGAGTTGAAATTTTGGGGTGGTTAATTTTAAGAATCGCCTGAACGAGCCAAGGTTTTAAACAGGCCAATAAAATTCGGATCACTCTCGGTGGTGACCTCGTGTAGTCGTATTTCATAAAATAAGTGAAAACCAGCTAAATTTCTAAATGAAAATAGTTATGCGTAGCACGTATATTCCAAAGACAAATTAGGCGTTTTATAAGCTAATGAAGTTATTAAGGCTACATTTTTTTTTAAGACGGCGCTACCGTGACATTTAAAAACCACTACTTCAATAAACAGAAATGGTTTCATGTAATCATAATTTTATAAATATTAATAGCCATCCGCTCACGAGACCGAAACATACGCCGAGAAGTAGCGTAAACCTTTGCGTGTACCATACTAAAAAATAAATAAATGTCGTTTATCAATCATTCCGCAGTGTCCTTGCTCAGCGTGACAACAAAAACTAGTGGAATAACGAATGCGGTTGGCAACACTGCGCCGAAGCCGCCCGAACGGACACGACGCCCGCCGGAGATTAGCGAGCGCGCGCTTTTTGTTTGCATCAATCGATGCGCTCGCGCATTCGCACGATGAATAATTCAAAAATTGACATGAAATGGCGTATGGTTCTTTTTTTTTTAAACGAAAGGTGCCCGATTGAGGATCGCGGTCGCCTGACGAATTCATCGGATGGCAGGTATTAAGGCAACGTAATTGCTGTATTACTATATGGACAGTCCCATTTATATTCGTAATTAACGTTCGTGTGAATCCTAATTTTTTGATTTTCGTAAAGGAATTTTTTTAATAAATTAAATAAAAAATCTATTTTTTTTTAATAATAAACGTAATAACTGGTATATAGGTACGCATTGTCAATATTTCAATTAAGGCGATACCGCAATGAGAAGAGGGGAATTTCCCCGCGCGTTTACATCTCAAATGACGGACATCCGACCGATGACGGAACGAGTGAGACTTTTAATACTAACACATACGAAAAATGAAATAACAGTAGTGCGTGTGCCGTCAAAATAAAAGACGTAAGCGCCAAACCACCAAACATCGTTTAAAATAAAATGACGCCAATAAATAAAAAACTGTTTTACCTGTTTGTCGAAATTTGTTAATAACATTATTCTGAAGATCGAGTACAAAGAAATCCGTTACCGATTGTTAACAACAGCTAAAAAGGCAAACTATCAAGGTCCTTTTTGTAATGCAATTCTATCGAGAAAATTTTGTCTAATCGTGTTTTCCTTTTACAGTACCCGATTGAAATTGTTAAAAAACATGCATCTGAACATCAAGCTCGTAACGCATGCATTTCATGAGATCGAGGAAGATACAAAACAATCATGTCATCATCGTATTATCACCTTAAGTTTACAGACAACAAAGACTGAACGTCGAAATTGAAGTGTTACTCGCTTCACTGAAATTTCGAGTGAGATATTTGGCTCAATTTTGAATAAAACTTTGAAGTGCCACCCAAAAAAATATCCTAAAATGAGGAAAATGAAATATATATGAGCTTCTATATTTATTTATTACCGAAAATCAATATTTTTATATTGCTGATACTTGAAAAGAGCCCAATTCCGATTGGCCTTTATAACTTTGTCGCATCTAGTGCGGGACGAATCCGCAAAACCAATGTAACATATGCGAAAATGCAGTTAATTATAAGACAGAAAAGTGCAAATTACAAAGTATAAGTAAATGACGCCATCCGGATTCTTGTATCGATTCGGGCAGCGATCTTGGCTCGGTTTTTGGGCAAATGGCTTCATCGACATGGTAACCGAACGGG